>SCLH01000766.1:121756-133125 GCA_004367855.1 Oikopleura vanhoeffeni | reverse complement strand
AATTATTCGATGCCAGGGAGGCTTCTAAAAATACGGAATAGTCGGAAAACAAAAAAATTTCGAAAAATGGGCCTATCAGGATTTTTTCGAACAAGCTGGGCCTCAATTTTAACAAAAACAATATTTTCGACTTAATTCTGAAAGATTACTCAAAAATTGAAAAAAAGCGAAAATGTTTACGATGATTGATCTGAATTACATTTGGCAGGTCTCGTGCAGGTGGGGGAAATAGCCCGAACATCGTCGTGCAGGTGCGGGAGAATCTTCAAGGCTGGTCATATGGTCAATGAAAATAACAATCTTGATCGAGGAGAACAGTTTGATGGGGGTCGACAATTTTTTTAAAAATGCCTCTCTGTTAGGGTTAAAAGGCGTAGACGGGGGAATCAGCACTCCGAGGGTTAAAAGTACAAATTAAATATAAAATTTTCACATTCAAATGAACTCGACATGGCATTCAGGCACTTGAAGTGACTGCAATCGATCTTTATCCAAATTTCAATCAAGAATATCAAGACTTTTTAAGAAAAATTTATTAATTATGTCAATAGCTGTTGGAGATTAAAATTAAAATTTGCCTAAAAATTTATTAATAATGGTAGTAAAAAAATTTTGGTGAGTTTTAAGATAGTCAGTCAGGGTGCCGCCGGGAAAATCAGATATGACCAAAAAGAGGGGTGTTTAGTGGCCAGGGGGCTTTTAGTTGCGTCAACCACTTTCTTTAAATATATCGGGAACAACAATTACCTGTATTCTGTATATAGTAAAGCAGATCGGACTCGCGAGTGCAGATTATGAGATCAATTCTTGGCTGAGTAATTAAGCAAATGTCTCAGCCTGAAATATAGTCAGTTGACTGCCAAACATACGAGTTTGGGCATCAATACAGGTCGCCGGGCCATGTTCGTCGATCCAATTGCGTCGAAAAATACGACACAATTTCACCGATTTTCAGACTGCATTCCTGCCGCAGTGCTCATTCGCCAAAATGCATGGGCGTTTGAGGATATGTGACCGAGCTGAATTGACTGTGTGCGTCAAATGAATGACGTAACATATTGTTCTGTTCAATAATGGCTTAATAGGCTTCTTTACTAGGCACGTAAGCCCCTATGAACATACTCCATGACTAGATTCAGCCCTTAGGCCCCAAAATATACCTCTGATATAACCACGAAGTGTACTTTTTTAAAGCAGACATCTACCAGGGTGTCTCCGCTTATTATTAGGGCGTTTGACTGGTGAAAGGCAGGTCGCAAAAACGGACCCCGCAAAAAAAATTTTCTCGGAAGAGGTTAAGCCGATCGAGAAATATAACATCTCTTGAATTTGACGAAAGTGTTGATATTTGTCTCCCTGAAGAGGGTAAGCCATTAGGGACGAATTGAAAATTAAGTCCAAACGAATGGCCGAGTCACTGACTGAAAAACATATAAAAAATAATTTGTGAATTATGATAGTTCAATATTGTTAGCAGAAAATAACAGTTGGTCAAAATAAAAGAAGCTTAGAAGATTTAAAAATTCAGCCTCTCGAAGAAGGTGCCGTGATTAAATAAAGTTAAAAGTAAAAGTTTGAACATTATTTTTTCCTCTCGAAGAAGTGCCGAGAGTAAAAAGGACAATAAAAAGCCATATCAAATGTATTGTCTGTACACGAATTTAATCACCAACAAAAATTACAAATTATATATTTAAAATGATATGAAAATCATTTCAATTTCTGCTATCTGTATCGTGAAATAGAAACTTGTTTGCAAAATAAAATTCTCTGGAGTTGCTGCTTCAAAGTTCAAATGGGTGTCGAACAGTTTAGTAAGGGGAAGGGGATAAGGGCCGTAAAAGATGGTTTAATGTGGTAGTCAACCAACAAACATATCTATCCAGTTTAAGGAGGTAGATTGTTCTGTTTGCAATTAATGGCTTAATAGCATTAATTACTAGCACGTCAGCCCTATGACTACTCCATGACTAGACTTCAGCCCTTAGGCCCCAATAATACTCTGATATAAACCATGGGACGATTCGCTCTCCCTTCTTAGGCAGCCATGCGTACCAGCGGGTCTCCGGCTGGATTTTAGGGCGGGTTTTGAAATATACGAAGATTAAATTATGAACAAAATCTAGCTTTTTATGAGTTTCTCCCACTTAGAAATTGGTTGGTGAATTACGTAATTATACACATTTTGGTAATTTACTTCATTGGATGACCAGGAAACCTAACATTGAACCTATTGTTAAAGACCGATATGAAATTAAGGAAATTTGTCGAACAACATTCAGAAAATAGGTGATCCATGTGTTTATTGTGAAGCTTTGTTGTAGAGAATTTATTTGCTGGTCGATTTAAGAGCTAGTTTTTTTTCTGTTTAGTGTACTTTTTTTTCAAAAAAAAATTGATATTTAAGTCAATATTTTTTAGATTTTACAAGAGAGTGCAGGACACGCCAACGTTGGGATCGTGAAAATTAAGCGTTTTTTAAGGAAACGTTTTTATACAAGAATTAGCCGCGTCGGCGACCATGTGGGTCGACCTTAATACGCGCGTCAAAGTTCAGATAGAATTTCAAGTTCATCATAAGAAACTTGAAAGTCCTCAAAGAACCAAAGGGTCGACCTTATTGATGGACGTATAATAGAATAATAAGAGTCAAATTAAACAAAACATAAAACGTACGCATAGAGCCAAGAACCATTAGGTCCAATTTTTCGAAGATTTCAAAGGGGTGCTGAAGCCAGTTTTTGCGCATCTAGCGATTCTTTCAGTACAGTTTATTGACCCAAAAGATATAGCTAATACGTTCAATGAGAAAGTTGACCCTACAGGTTCTTTGAGGATTAATTTCAAGGTCTCTACGATAAACTTGAAATTGACTTCTGAACTTTGATGCCGCAATTTAAAGGTCGACCACATGAGTCGCACGACGGGCCTATCCTTTGAAAAAAGGTTCCCAAAAAAGCGCGCTACTTTTCACTTTGCCAAGGAAATAGCGCTCTAGCTTTGGCGACCGGGTCGCTAGAACTGAGTTTGGCACCCCTTGTAAAATCTCGAAATTTTACCTTAAAAATCAATTTTTTTTAAAAAAAAATTTTATACAACGAAAAAAATCGCTCGGTCTTAAAAAATCGAACCAGAAAAAATTCTCAATACAACATAGTTTGGTAAAACATTGATATCTTTGATGTTTCTGAATTACCTGTGGATTTCAAATCGTCTAAAAACTCTTTGTAAAATGTTGAACAAACTTTCAATTCTAGATGGTCTTTCAAACGTCACGCGTTTTTTATTATTCTCGAATGAAAAAAGATTTTTCAGTGCCATATCGCCGAACAGGTAGCCAATATTTATCGAAAAGTGCCACATATACGCCAAAGTGCCCAAATTTTTCGAAAAAAAAACTTTCGGCGATATTTGCCCCCACTGTATCGGTATTGTAGATTGAAGAGCTGTTCCACTCGAGCAATTTGGGAAAATTGTTTCGAAAAAACCATGCGCGACAAAAATTCGTTAATAGATTATCACAGCTCCAACTGTATGGGTGATTACGTGGCGTCGCAGCCGACTGCGTCCTGCCCAACCCAGGTCTTCACATATTTTTGCTCAAACATACGATATCTGACGAGTTGGTGCAAGGGTGCGTGACCATGTACCTATTGACGGTCCTGGGATGCGAGACAGAAGTTCTGCAACGTCACGTAGCATACCAATTTGAAGAGGGTTTAAGCGAGCAGGATAGTTGCTGGGTCGAAAAAGAATTAGATCTGGGGCAGCCAGTCCCAAGATACTTTTCGCATCGTGAGACTATTTTCTCATTCAAGTAGTACATTCGTCTTGGGTTAATCTTATTATTCTTTAGTGTTAGACATAGAGCGTGAGAGATCTCTGATTTACACTTATGCTTACATAGTGAAATATAACCTCCGATGAGATAGTGCCACAAAGTGGGCCGTATCAAACATAATGTGGAGCTCAAAACCTGGATGAAGAGAGCACTTCTCGCCCGTTGAAAAAATGTTTGCCCAAGAACTTTTGATAAAAATTTCGAGAAGAAAGGATAATATTTGTTATGAAGTAATTAATAGAAAACTTTAAACTTAAAAACCAAAAGCTTCGTAGTGTCATGATCAAAAAGGTACATTATTCGATTAATAACCTTCTTAAAAAACATGCTTGCAATATTATATTCTAGGTTGGTCATTCAAATACTAGAAAAATGAAAACGTAGCGTTTTTTTGGTCCGTGAATGGTGAAAACTTTAAGAATTATTTGTTTGATTATCAAATTATTCCAATATGGGTACCTCTACTTGAAAAAAAAATTTCAGAATCGTTTCAGCACTATAATGTAATCTGATACAAACTTTCCTACGCTCTCTCGGAAAAAACACTAGATAAGCGCTAATCTCCTAATTCTTTAGCATTCTCAGCATTTCGACATATAAACGAATTTAGCGTAATTAGTCTAGTATAACGGAATATGACTCGAAAACATTTAAAACCACAAGAAAAGACATCCGAGTGCCTTACTTATAATTGTCAGCTTTAAAAAGAAGAGATAAGAAAGATTTTTACGGCACTTGGGGATCATTTGATGAAATATAATATGCCTGATGATAATTTCAACTAAATTATATTCAGTTAGATAAGTGATAATGCCAGAAGGTGTCGTGATTTCAAACGGTAGGTTTGAACTCAAAATTTTGAACTGTTCAAACTAGTCAGACTGTCTATCAATGACCTGACCTGTAATTCTCTGTCTCAAGGCTAGGAAAAGGAAAGGGAAGAAAGGGGAAGTGAATCGTTCCCTTCTTTCTGTACCCGGGAAGGCAGGTACGGAAATTCAGAGAGGCTAAGGGGAAGGAAGGGATGAAATGACAAGCTGGGGATGAAGGGGAAAGAGTTTTGGAATCTACGTGTTAGGTCTAGATAATAGGGTCAACTTTGACTAACTTTAAAGAAGCCTTGTGTTTTGCCTCGCATCACTGAAGTTCTGGTGGCTTAATATGCAAGGGATGATCTAACTCTGGGGACGAAGATTGAAGATGGAGCATATTTGGCCTATTAAAAAGTTTAGCGAATCCTAGGCACTCGACTCCCTGATTTGTTTGCGCCCGTTAAGAATAAACTTTAAAGCAAATATATGAAAAACTGTGTTATTTTTCCTTTGCTTTTAATGGGGTCACAATTTGCGCCACCAACGAGTGTGGCTGGTATGCAATTTTTGCCTTAAAATTTGCCGTACGTACCGTACATAAAACAGACCTTACAAAACAACTAAAAATCTCTTTTACCTTTCATGAAAATCTTTTGCCTGTACTGTGGGAGGTTCTATAGGCCAAAATAGAGAGCTTTTTGAAGATTTGCTTATTTCCTATTTACGGCATAGACATTAGAGAAGGTGAATAAAACACTCTGATGATAGTTAGTGCGTTAATCTCTAGGAAGACGTTTTCGTAATCATAAGATTTTTAAAGATAGCATGTGAACCAACAGGTAAATTGAGGTTAGACCAGGAGCAAACAAATATTCTATAGAAAAAAGCTTGTATTTTTTTGTTCTATTTAGGAAGTTTCCAAAATTTGAAATTACTCTGCGACATCTCAAAGGCGCAAAAAACGGTTATCCCTGTTTTATAATTTTCTTACTGCAAGAAGGTATCAAAGCATGAGCGAAAAGGACTGGTTGATTTATGCTATATTTGAGCAATCAGGAAAGTTGGTATGTTTGTATTTCTTCATGCTCATGGCGAAAACAAATTTTCGTCGCTACTATGACGTTTTTCGTAATAATATTTTAACAATAAATGGTATGCTTGATTTAACGATTCACTTTTTTAAACTCTACCAGGAGCTACGAATTTTGAAAAATTTATTTTGACATCCATTCGTCCAGTCAGTTTTTTTAAGACCAATCGATTCGTAAGTTGAATGTTTCTGGAACCGGGTATATAACTATGACCCACATATTCAATCGTAGTCGAGCAGACCAAGATTTTTTCTTTTACGGAGCAAAACTCCTGTAAAATTTTAATATATTTTTCCAAAACTTTTGGGTAATTTTTCTACACGATTTGTTCTGAGTTTATATGTAACATACAAGCCACACGTTGAGATTCAAAAATATCATATGAATTAAGACCTCTAGCTATTTTAAATTTGAAAAGATAAGCTTTGCCTATAGAACCTATATATCGAGATGCCGGCAATTTGAAATGAAGGAGATTTCAAGCAGACGAAAAGGAATTCGATATTAAGCGGGCGGTGATGTTAAAGATCGCTAGCGCGGAGTGCAAAAAAAAAAGTGGACCAACGCCTTAAGGCAACTGCTTATTTAATTTTTTCCAAACAACTAAAAATACCAGAAAACCATATTATAAACTTCGAAATGTTTTAAAGACATTAAATCATGTAACAATTTAGTAGGAATTTCTCGGAGTATAGGTCGCCCTACTTTGGTCCAATTGTTACTCGTATCATTGTTGTTTGAATTTGTAGGTCGTTTTATGTAATTGATTTTTTATTGAGACTAGAATTTATTTTTGAAGCGATACTCCAAACATAAGTTTTTTTCAGAAATTTTATCAAAAAAACTTCCAGTTGATTGAATTTTAGTTCAAATGTTTAGTTTTGTACTATAATTAACCCAACATCTAAACAGTGCAGAGATCAAAATTATGAAAAAATCCGATCAAAATAATTTTTCAGTAATCAAAAAGAAATGCGCTTGGCCTATAGACCCCGCTTAACCCGAGACCAACTGTGAGCATATAAAAAAAGTTCGCAAGGCACCAGAGCCCATTGTAGGCTGCTACTTTGAATTTGTTTCACAGAAAGCTAAGGCAGTTGGAATTTTAATTTTGTTCTGCATAAGGAAGTTGAAGAGTCATATTTTTGCATATCGCCATTTGCATATTCTAGAAATTTTAATTTTGAGTTCTAGAAAAAACTTAGTGATAAAAGCAAGGCTGATACCATATCACGTGATACAACAGGTCACAGTTGTCTACTACAATTTTTATCTCTGTCGGAAAACGAATGCAACAGAATCTGCCTACGATCATAGTTTATAGTGCCGCTTTGATTTAGTATCGCAATAAATCAAAGTTATTTATAAATAAGGTCAAAAATTTTGTTGAAAAAACTCATGATGTTTTGATGTAAAAATGTTATTTTTCCCTATAAAAGCACGAATAATGCGTATATTTTTCTTATTATCTTTTCGAGTAATATGGTAATGAGTACAAAGCTGTGGACAATGTTTGTTGGTTAAATTCAACTTTAGTGAATAACTAATTTTTCATGTGATTACTGGGAAGTGAAAATTAGATATTTCACTTCCTAAGAAAAATGTCCTGCCCCTTAGATACAATGAAATTTTTATTTCACCTGTTATGCATGCACAACAACAACTGTTTCCTTAAAAAACGAGCTAATCTCACATTTGATTTGTAGATCCAGATTCCGAGAATAATTTGGTTACGGAAGTGAAACCTTAGTGCTTAAAATCCTGATAAAATTCAAACGTCCCGTTATAGACCGGGAACAAAACATTCGAAAAAAAATTTCCAGTTATATTTCGCTTGAAACCGAATTAAATTTAAATAATGTATTTTGAAACAAAAGATTCCTCGATCCAGTTTTATGTCGTTTTTTTGATGATTTTAGGTATGCTGGAGCCAAATTTGTGGCTACTGTGCTCACAAGGGTAAAAGGGATGTGGGTGTCGCAAATTTGAGTCTCTCCCAACCCAAAGCATTTCCCATCAAACTGCAAGGTGAATTCCAAAACATTTGTTACTAACAGAGCAACCTTCGCAGTTCATTTCGAATTTACTTAGTGATAATCCACAACTACGCCGGACCACCTACTTGTTTTTTAAAAGCTCCTAAAAGAACCCGTTATGCTACTCTTCAATTTGTCGTTCATTTTTTATTATTTTTTTGTATGTCGGCTTCCCGAGCTCTCGGGAAAGACCTTACAAATATGCACGACACTTCTTGATTTTAAATTTTTTTCGGCGTGGACAAAACGCAAAAACTAAATTAAATTCTGTTGATGCTTCTAGTTTGGGAGGCTAGGCAACAGCTAATCCTCCACCATTGAAAATAGTTCGACTACATACTGCATCTGAAAGCACAAGAACTTGATTCAACAAACTAATAGAGTTTTTCCTTCTCAGAAATTTTGCTTCGGCGCTCTCTGTGGGCCATGTCAATTTTCATTTTAGCCACTTTATTGCCAAACTCGGTCAGTTT
Organism: Oikopleura vanhoeffeni; assembly: GCA_004367855.1. Taxonomy (NCBI): domain Eukaryota; kingdom Metazoa; phylum Chordata; class Appendicularia; order Copelata; family Oikopleuridae; genus Oikopleura; species Oikopleura vanhoeffeni. Next base: position 124,872 of record SCLH01000766.1, on the reverse strand, counting down.
GGAGGCTCAGCAAAAGCTACATCTCCTACCAGTTTGAGAGATACAGTTCCGAATTCATACCTGCATCCTGAAATGCAGAAAACTATGTCTCACAATTAAAACTAGAGGTTTTTTTCGAATTTTGCTTTTGGCGTCTCTCTAGGGGCCATTTGGCCAACTTTTTCATTTTGAGCCTAAATTCTTTGGGACCAAAATTTAGAAACTAGCAAATACGATGCTTCAATAATTTTTCCGTTAAATACAAACCTTTTCAAGGTTTTTAGTGCAATTTTTAAACTCGGTAGCGCCTCAAAGAAACAAAATCGAACGCGCACTTTCAATTTAAATCATAAATTAAATCAATAATTTTTGTTTCTTGCTGTCATTGGGGGCGCCGAAAGCAAAATTTTAAAACACAGAAGCATTGTTGCGATTATATTGTTAGGCTTCCCGAGCCTCACCGCAAAAAAAATACAATAAAAAATGATTGAAAAAATATGAAGGAGTACAGTACGAACTGCGCGTGTACTTTTTAAGAAGATTTGTTTAAAAGACGTAGGTGATTTGGATCAGATTCTGTGTAAATTCAAAAGAGTTAGCGCGAAGGTTGTTCTGATTAGTTAACAAAATGTTTTTGGAATATCACCTTGCTGGTGCTAGTTTGGCGGGAAATGGCCTCGGAAAAGGCTCAAATTTGCAACACCCGCTCCCTTAAACAATCGTTACTGTGTGAGCAACAAGTTTCAATACAGCAAAAAAGTCGTGTAACTGTTTTTTGGTCTACCAATAGGATACTATAGTCATATGATCTAGGATACTCAGAGTCAGGAAACGCTTTCGATAAGTTTCATGGTCATACGGTGTTCTTTAAACAAAGTCAGAAACATAAATGTTTTACCTAAACCTGCACTGTTCTAGCACTTTGGCTAGGTTTCAAATCTTACATTTAATGTTCCTACAAATCTTTTGAAAATAAAAGTTGTAAAGATATAATTATCAGTTACCTGGAGAGCGAAAACCCTATTCAGGACTTTCGCACTAACCATTATGGTCCCTGCTTTCGCGGGGTCACATCTTATTTAGCCAACATTAGCTTCGAATATTTTTAAAATATTTTTTTAGATATCGTCTAAATTAATACTAGTGCTCAGTAAAAAATCAATTACATTACGCCTACAAATAAACAAATTACAGAGAACATAAATTACTCTTTTATAATATCCCCTTTTATAGTTACCTTTTATCTGTTAGAGTTACCTTTTTCAGAGAAGTTCATGTCGTTTATCTGTTAGGGTAGTAGTAACCCCTTATAGAAAATCTCAAAAACTCAAGATTTTCAAATAACATTTAGATTTTTTATCAATTCTGGCAGAAAAAAAATCCAGAATCTCCAAGAAAAAACATGTTTTCATTATTGCGCAATAAGTCTGAGACTCCTTGACTTTTTCGATAGTCTTGACCGATAGACAAGTCTACCTGACAAAAACTAGAAATAACATGAACGTACGGGTTTGAGTTTTCAAATATTCAAGAAAAAATATTTCTCGGAAAAAACATATTGTGGAGTTCTGATTGGCCGACGAATGAGAAACGACCGTTTAAAAGTGATGAGATTTTATCTTAAAAATCCATCAACTACCTAAGTTTTAAAGATAGATTAAACATTTAAAGTTGATGTTGACCACAAAGGACATGGAGGACACGAGGTTCGGTTTATCTACAAAAAATCATCCAGCGCTAAAATCGGCGAAAAAACGTTTACTATCTCTATAGCGCGTGTTCGAATCCCACTGGTGTTGTCTAAGTGGTTATATTAGTGATTGCTTGAGTGATTACACACCGATTAAATTGAGCGGTCCCAATATCAAGCACCCTTGCCTATAATCATACTGTAGACAATTAGTAAGACAACATTAGTGGGATTCGAACACGCGCTATAGACATAGTCAAATCGTTTTTGAGATGGAGTTCGCGTGTGGGAAAAGTGATATGCTCGTGCAATTAGTAATGAAAAACTAACGAAGCTCATGAGACACTGAAAATACTCTATTGTACGCATCTATCCGTTGATCTTTGCGACTCAATACAGGTCCCCATATCACCTCTACTGGAACATCCCTAAAAAGAATAGAGTCAAGCTTCATACAGAATTGCGGTACAGACTTCCGGTGCGGAACTTACCTTTGTATCGCCAACTATCTAGGTAAATTGAAAAATTTTATTTATGGGTGTATCGGTACTTTGAATTTTATGGGTATCCCCTACAAGTAACAAAAATGAAAAGTTTTGTGTGCCACTTCCGGTTCGAAACTTTTTTTTTCGTTGCACTCTTACCGGGCTGTATCGAAAACTTTTTTTTGGATAATCGCTTCCACGGTAACTTGATCATGTTTTCCGTGCAGATTCGGTTTCACAAAAAAATTTTTTTTTCGTTGCAGCACTCTTGTGCACAAAAAATTTTCTGGTGTAACAACGTTCAGACGACCTGAAATATTCTTTTGCAATCAAAAACACTTCTGGTGCACCGGTGGTGACAACGAGATCCCACTCAAATAAAATCTAGTGTCGAGTATATATAACATAATGAACAAAATATCGTAAACACCAACAACCCTAGCAGACAATCAATTTTAAATATCGAACAACCTATTCCTAAACTCTCGTTCCAGCTGAGTATTGAAATAAGCCACACAACAACTTCTGTTGAATTATACAAGTCCTTAACCCTCAGCAGTCCATAGTATTTAAAAACGCCTACCACCTAATGTTTTCGAGATACAAGGTTGGCTTTATATATGAAATGACAAATCATGGCCGTCACAAAATAATGAAATTATAAAATACTAGCTGCAAATAAAACATCGTAGATTTTTTTTTTATTGTTTTAAATTGAAAACTAGATTATATCACAGTAATTCGATGAAAACAAGTTGTTTATTATAAAATTAGGCGAAGAAGTAAGAAAGTAACATAGATATGGGGAATAATGTTTAAGTTACGGACATGATAATATAAAACATCATCGTAATTCAATCCACAATAGAGAAGTAAGATAAAGGTTGTAAGTTGTTAGTTTAATAATGTAATGACCATTATCAAAGAAGAACACATCACAATGTAAAAAACCATTAGAGGCT
>SCLH01000766.1:105252-121735 GCA_004367855.1 Oikopleura vanhoeffeni | reverse complement strand
TTCAAAAACGTTATAGTGCCGTGCCGGGTTTCACAAAACTATAGTTCGTGGCGTTTCAACAAGCTACATTCATGGCGTTTGAAAGCCCAAGTTCAAACAGTGTAAAATGAAACTATTAAAACGTAGCGTTACATTTCCAATTAATTGAAAAAAAGCCTACGCGAATACAGTATATAAGGCACTCTGCATGTCTATTAATACCGTCCAGTATGGATTTTGATAACCAGAAGAGAACATATGTTACAAAAAGGTTTACTTCCATGAACAGTAAATAATGAAGATCTTCTTGGGTAATCTTCCGTATTACAGCAAATGTTTTAAAGCAACTTGTGCTTGTCACTATGTCTTGCTGCAGATTTATGCCTTTCAAACTTCCAAAGAATATAAAATATCCTAATGTGCCAGAAAACTTGTTAGGTGCAACATTTAATTTAGTTCTGTGAACACCGGAGCTAATAAGACATAATTTGGGTGACTGCCAGCTTCTGTCCCCCGCCAGAATTGCGGCCCCACCGCAATATATCTTCGCGTTGCTTATTTTTCAATTTTTTGCACCAAATTTCCCCGCTTTTTGATTATGCCCCTGTCCCACAGTTGTAAATCTATTCGGTATTTTTCGATACGTATATGATATTCTCGACGATACATTGAAAAACAATCCCAATCTTACCTGCTCCAATTATTCCGGGTAGAAAGGAATTAACCGACACGAATGTTTTGAAATTCCTTCTTATGTCCTATCGACATCATCCCCAATCTTTAGTTGCAATTTTCAAGATATTTTTACCAGACAAACTCACTTCGATTGATCATAAGGTTATTGAAGATTAAACCGCAAATTTTCTTTAATAACCAAAGGAAACGATCACGAATGACTTTGCCGAAACTATCTGACCTTTAGAAGACCCCTACCAGTCGTGGGTCGTTTTCGTTAATGTCCATTCACTAAGATATTGGGGATATGCCAAGAACGACAATAAAACAATGCATACCCGGTGGCACTCCCAAATTATAGCGAATTGATTGATTTAGCTCATGTTCATTAAACAGGTTTTTAAATATACAATGTCTAAAAGAATCTCCGAATGTTTTAGCGATTTATCCAAAATTTTCGTCTCGGCCCTTCTACCTGGTAAGTTATTTTGGCGCGGCGGGTACTAATGAAGGTAACAGGACTAGCTGGTTTCTTTCAACATCCATCAGTGCATCTTCACACATCCCATGGACGTTTTAAAAAGACGCACACTCTACTTGGACCGTGATAATGCGTTGACGGCCCGGTTTTCCGACTCACTTCAACCTTTCGCTGAAAGATTGCCTGTGTTACAATCTCCATGTCCAATCCGCTGTATGACCGAGAATACCCAACAGATCTAGGGAACCAATGTATTCAAGTGTCCAAACGATGGATCCACGAGATTTTAAAAATTATCAGCTTATCTAATTCGCAATTTTACCCTCAGGGCTTCTGGATCACTTAACATCTTGATTTTGAAATTTCGATGCCTTCACACCCAACCCAGAAGGACTTGGTGGGTTGAATTACCTGCAGTTTATTTGACGCGTAAGAAGTTGGAAACTGTGACAATTTACCGAAATTTTAAAGTATCATAATTTTTCACCTTGTATCATCCAATTTACTGCGAACAATCATGTTTTAATAAAAAAACATAAAAAAAACACAATTTCTTACCCGAGAGTGTTTATTTTGCCTAGGCGCATATTCTTATAATTTTTCAGTATTTTGCTTGATCGTAGTGTTTTCATTCCTGATAATAATTGCCACCTTGTTTCTTATGAACATTAAGGTGGAGGCGTTCTTTTAATAATCTTAATGCTGCTGTTAGGTGGTGTACGAACTTAGTTTTAAATTTCAACGGTAGTGCTTGTGTTACGTGGCCTATGTTCAAAGTAACAGTTGAGGGGGCTTATGGATAGCTGGTCGATTTCAAAATGAATGTGCCTTACGCGTTTGTGTACTGATTATTTGTCATTATGTTTATACCGACACTAATTTTATATTGCAGTTCGCTGGACTCAGTGTCACCACCGGTTGCACCAGCAAGTGTCTTTGCATGCAAAAAATATTTAGGTGTCGGACGTTGTTACACCAGCAAAATTTATTTGTGCACAAGAGTGCTTGCAACAAAGAAAAAATTTTTTGTGAAACCGACATCTGCCACCGAAACACATAATCAGAGCTTACCCGTGGAAGCGCTGATCCCAAAAAAAATTTTTTGTAAGCGGAAATTTCTAACAAAAAAAAAAATGTTCTGGAACGACAGTTGCACCCATTTAAAATTTTTTTCATACGCACCGGAAGTTACACCATTAAAAAATTTCCCCAAAGTACCCGGCAGTGGGTGCACCAACCGGAGGCAGTTCCGGCCCGGACTCTCCAGTACGGCCTTTACCGCAACGCTTTCTGTGACTCCGCTACCCTACTAACTACCCCTTAATTTTGAATTTGCCGCTAATCTGAAGCGCTATGAATAGACCTTTTAGTTGATCAAAAACTCACAGTATTTCAAAACGCCTATCTTTTCACTCAAAATTGTCTGCAAAAGACTTTGACATTAGCACGCAAATTCAAAATTGAGGTGTTCCAGTTAGAGGTGGTATGACTGTACATCAATTTTGTGTTTCGACATTAAACAACCTTGTTTTGTATCCAGTATCTTTACAAGGGCACCATTTTCCTTAACTTTGTGAATATATTCTCCTCCTAGGCGCCTCTATATCGAAATACTTCAAATTACCCACCACTAGAACATCCCGCTAACAGGTGGCCATGCCAAAGTTTGAACGCCCAGTCTTTTTTGATCGGCATGACTCATCCAATCTTAGAACGGCAAATAACTTCTCTCTCTTGACGTTTTTTTTGTAATTTCAGACTTTAAAATCTATCTCCTCCGCGGATAAATTTTAAAAATAGCTCAAATTTTTACTAAGTAGGCCTCATAACATTCTTAACTCCCGTAGTGCCTTTCTGGACTTTCGTGACCAGATGGTCTTTACTCGCAATTAAGGACCCTTAAGGAGGTAACCGATGGAGGTCTATATCTCAAGATCTACACATGCTACGAAGCTAATTCTTGCGGCACTCGAAATTTTGTTGTCGATTTCATTCAAGAAAAAAAAAATTCGGACAAAATAGAGTCTCAGCCGTTTCAGAATAGAGTCTTGGTCAAATTCATGTTTAAACTCTACGAGTTAAATTTGGTCGAAATTCATGGTGCAATGTTGAATAGTTCTGAAAAATTCAAGAAAACGCAAGCCTTCCCCTTTTTTGGTCCTTCCCCCGGGAGGGAACAATTTTCAAAGGGAAGGAGGGAAAGAGGGGAACGACAGCTAGGGGAAGGGAAGGGAAGAGGGAAGGAAAAAGTCTGGGGAACGTTCCCTTTTCCTAGCCTGCTCTGTTCTGATGAGGACTCTCGCGCGCAAAAAAACACTTTCCTTCGGAATTTTAACCTCTAGTCACGAATCGTGAATCACGATCCATTTAATTGGAAATAAAATTGCAAACTTTTTGAGAAATTTTCATTAAAAATTCCTAAATTGTTTTAATTCCCGAATAAATTATTTCTTCCCGTTCACAAAAATATTTTGCAGAAATTTTGAAACTAGACTTAATTGACCGAAACAATAACGATGAGCTGTGTTGCACATCTCTATGACCTCAAGTTTGCCCACTAGCAGTTGCTGAATGTCATTAAAATGAATGTCTTTAAAATCTTCACCCTCTAGCGCCCCGCGTGTACATTATTGACGCTTGGTTGCTTATACCGACATGTCGCGACACCGACATGTCGCGACAGCAGAGTTTATTATGATAAAGCCTTAGATTAAAAATTGAGTCGGTCCGATTTATATAATATAAATTATATTAGAGGAGGAGATAGATCTTAGAGACATTCACTTTAGTGACATTCAGCGACCGCTAGTCGGCAAACATTTGGTCATAGTCTATGATAGTGATGTGAGACACGACTCATTTTTATTTTTTTAAACTGATTAAGTATAGTTTCAAAACTTCAGTAAAATATTTTTGTAAACGGTTTCCCGCGGAGGTACCATTTTCACCTTCATAACTAATAGAATCAATTAAACTAATGCTACAAACGGTTCGAAGCATAATCACCCAAAAAGTAATCTGATAACTATTTGACCTTTTTTCTCAATACAGTAGATAACCTTAAAATTAGGTCAAGGATAATTTCAAAATCATCGCAGCATTTCGAAAATATCACCACAATATTTCCCGTAGTCGACTTTCTAATGATGGTTTACTTAACTATGCAAAATTAGTTTCAACCTTTGTCACCCCACGTGTATATTATTTATTAATGATTGCTTATACCGTTTTAAGAAAGTCGACCTGGTCTCTCGACCACGGGAAGTATTATGGTAATATTTCCAAAGTGATGCGATGACTTTGAAATTAATCTTGACATTGTTTCGAGGTTATCGACTGTATTAACAAAATAATTTCTGAAAAATAGTCAGATGACTTTTGTGGTATGTTTTTTGATCAGTTTGCGGCGTAAGTTAAATCGATTTTATCAGTAATTAAGGCGAAAATGGTACATCCGCGGAGCTCCAATTTCATCCTCTGGTGACAGAACCGATTTCCGAAGAGCCGTGAGACCACTACCAATCGTTTTTTCTTGGCCGATCGAGTATAGGGTATACTGTATACCCTCTTATTTTTAAAAACACTTTTTCACAGACACTACCCCCTTAAGGGGGTACTGGTCGCTGGAATTGATTTTTCTCGATAAAATATTAGCCAACCAGGGCTTCGAGGATATTATTGTAGATCTAGCCTTTAGCTTCCGTAAGAAATGTGTCAAAACTTTTTTGTATGCACACACTCCTTGTCACATAAGCAGCACAAGTGGACCAAAGCCAAAATGGTAAAACTATCTCCTCCCACGTTTTATGTCGAAATTATCTGATATTTTGACATAACTTGTAAAAGTGTTAGGTCAAACTGAATCTTGGTCAAAATTTTGAATTGCACTCTATTTTTTCCAGAATATGCAGAAAACCACCGTTTTTTGACAATTATCCGTCGGAAAAACTATCTCCTCCTAGGATCTTTTTTCAAATTCATTCATTTTTTTCTAAGCTAGCTCATACAAATACGAACAATAAACTCGGTCATTTTTTGGATGTCGACCTTAAACTCGAAATATGATTTTTTAAGGGACCCACGAGAAAATTTTCGAAAAAAAAGTGCTTCGATTTTTTTGTTAGTAGGCTCAAAAGAAAGCCACTGAAACACTGATCAGAAAATTGACTAAGGTCATATGATATTTTGACGTTTTAGTTGTTAAATTAAAGCAAACATAATTTTTTAGTTCATTTTGGAAAAAATTCTTTGAAAAAAATTGAAAAAACACGGAAATTTCGAATAAAAATTTTGATGGTTTGGTCGGTAGTCCACTTAGTTAATACCCCGGGTCATTTTGAAGCATTTATTATGCCCCTAAGGCCACATAAAGCCAGCGACCAGTACCCCCGTTTAAAAATATTTCTTCTCCGAATTGACACAAACCGGCTCGTAATGGCTTTAATGCCTTTTAACGGTTAAATGTATTTGCGTTAGTCTACTAGTAATCTAACGCAATCATTCACCGCGAATTTGTACTTTAAATTATTTAACTGTGAACGGGGATTCCCCGTCGGGGAAATCAGCTGGTGTTATTTCGATCGTAAGACCGGTTAATTACTTGCTTCACTGAAGGAATAATGTTTGAAGGTAATTTTGATTATAGCCTGGTATTGGCAGAGACTTGAGAAAAATTATAAAATTAAATTATGGTCTATTGGATGAGAAGAAATAGTTAACGATTCATTATTTTGGTCAATTTGGTTAGATAAGTGGATAAATTCATTTCTCAAAAATGTTAATTTCCACATAAAATATAGAAAATAATCAGCCTCAGTCCTAAATGTTACAAATATGTTTTCTGTGTGAGGGGGTAGCTCAGCTACCGTAGCTGTCGCGAATTGAGGCTCAACAAAATTATTTCACAATTTTATCTCAACGATTTTTATAGGTCGATTATGTCACCGATATTTGATATCAAACAGTGTAAAATCATGTAGTTATATTTGATATCAAACTGTGTGCCCACTTGTCGCTCATTAAGAATATTTGCCAGGCTATTGACCCTAGCCTATGGTGATTCTCCCAAAATATGGGCGCGGCGTCGCACCACTAGTGGAAATACCCAGCGATTTGTAAACACCCGGGCACGCAATAAGTGATCTTAAATTATTATTGAGGATGTCTTATTTTCGGAAAGCGAGTGAAATGCCTTAAAAATATAATGCCTTACAAAAAAAAGTTAAATGCCTTACAAGAAAAGAGTTAAATGTCTTAAAAAAGGCTCAACAAAAAATCACTATTAATGCGTAGGCGGACAGAGTTAAATGCTTTAATATCTTTAGTATAATGCCTTAATTTTGGGAGTATAAATTATACTGTATAATGCCTTAATTTAGGGAGTGAAATGCCTTAATGTGTAAGCTGAATTGTCTTAAAAAATTGTTATTATTTCATAAATTCTAGTGTCACAAAGAAAACAGTCTATTTAAGGCAGTTACCGACGCGTTTCACTGTTTTTTAAACACCTGTAGTTTGATAAGGAAGAGTACGATGTTGAAATTACAGTATGTTGAAGATAAATGTATGAATTTGTCAAAAAAGTCGATTTTCGGCTTTTTAGCGATTAAATAATTCTGCAAGGAAATATCAGAAATTTTTTTATTTTTCGTACGCCCACTAATAATAGGTTTTCTCGGGTACTATGGAGTCAGAAATTTAATTAAAGGTCTATGTGCTCAAAATCGATGAAATTTACACGTTAAATTTGCCGATTTCGGTATCTTTAGCATTTTATTAAAATCATTTCCAGCACTGCAATCATAAACTTTTCCTACAAAAAGCTCATTTTCGCAATCGATAGAGACGTGGTACTATCAACTGTTTTTCTCGATATCTGATTTAGTTTTTGGTGCACACATGTTGAAAGTTCAGGTACCACAAAAAATATGCTGATTTTAGCATGTTAAGCGTTTTGCTTAAAAAATTTCGACAACTGTTATTAAAAAGTTTTGAGAAAAAAAGCACTTTTTCGCAATTGGGAGCAAAAACATAATATGGCGTTTTTAACTCGACATCTGATTTAGTTTTTTATCATCACATGTTCAAAGTTCAGGTACTTGAGTATTTTGAAAAAATAATTTGAAATTTGAATTTGCACAAATAAAATTTTTTTTAATTGATTCAGAAGCAAACCGATAAAAAAATTTTTAATGCAAGAAAAATTAAGTTTCTACTATGTATGGATCTCAAGAAACAGCCGGTTACGTCAAATTTCACCATCTAAAAAATATTGTTAAATTTTTTTTGGAGATTAAAAAAAAAATAGTGGAGTTCAAGATTACATTGCAGGCTACCCGGTGCAAGTCAAATTAAGGTTATCGATCATAGCGTTCACAAAATAAAGCATAAATACTGAAAAAATACTTAGGAAAAATTCGAATTTCCGAAAAAATTTTATGGTCAAATCAAAATTTATTCAATTGATTCAGAAGCAAACCGATGACAAAATTTTGAATGCAAGAAAAATAAAGTTTCTACTATGTATGTTTCTCGAGAAACAGCCTCCGTTGGTTACTCCCTTAAGTTTTCAAATTATTATATTAATTTGAAAACTTAAATAGACTGTTTTCTTTGTGAAACTAGAATTCCTGATAAAAATTTATTTTCCGCTCCTGAGAACAGAGAAGGGCATCCGAGCAGATTTTGCTGATCGGATCGAAAATTTCAGGCCTCAAAATTTTTGCTGATCGGACCCGAGCTGGAAAAATGTGATCGAATCTGATCAAAAACGTGATTTGAAATTTGCTGATCAGATCGGACTAGCTCGGATTCTGAAATTGTTTGAGACGATTTGAAATAAGGAATTTCAAAATAAAAATCGGTTTTAATGTGTTAAGGCTATCTTGTAGAGAATTTGTTTCTGGTCATTTTAAGACGTAAAATTTTTTTTGTCTGAAAATTTTGCTCAAAAAATCGATTTTTCGGTCAATTTTTTGTGATTTCACAGGAAGTCTGGAATCCAGTTCTAGTGAAGCCGTATGAAGTGCTAGAATGCAGTTTTTTTGGCCAGTGAAAATTAAGCGTTTTTTGGTTAGCTGTTTTTATGATTGAGGGTCGGCGACCAATATTGGACCTCTAATAACCGGTCAAAGTTCAAGGTCAATCTCAAGTTCATCGTATAGACTTAAAAGTACCACCAAAAGAATCGGAAGGTTCGACTCTCTCATAAGCGTATTAGAAACTATGAGTCAATTATATACCGTAAGCTCGCTAGAGAGGCAAAACTGGACCTAAGATTGACGTTGAGTGTTGACCAGTTTTTGCACTCTAGCGACCTAACAGTATATAATTGACCCATAGTTTCTAATACGCTTATTAGAAAGTCGACTCCTCCGATTCTTTTCAGGATACTGTCAAGTCTATACGATTGAATTGAGATTGACCTTGAACTTTGACCGGTTATTAGAGGTCAAATATTGGTCGCCAACCCTCAATCAAAAAATCGGCTAACCGAAAAACGCTTAATTTTCACTGGCCAAAAATCTGCATTCTAGCACTTCATACGGCTTCACTAGAACTGGATTCCAGACTACCTGTAAAATCACAAAAAATTGACCAAAAAATCGATTTTTTGAGCAAAATTTATGAAGAACAAAAATAATCTTACGTCTTAAAATGACCAGAAACAATTTCTCTACCAGATAGCTTAACCACATTAAAACCGATTTTTTATTTTTGAAACTCCTTATTTCAAATCGTCTGAAAAAATGCGCAGATAGACTATCTGAGATAGTAAATTTTAATTTGGTTTATGGTGAGTAAATACTGAGTCCATCATAATTAAAGAAAGTGAGTTAATGTAGCGGAAAGGTTTCATAGTATGTGTAAGTTGTTAAAACGAAAATTTGCATTTGCAAAAACAATGTTATTAGGAAACTGCTTTGAATTTTACCATAATTGAATTGTAATTCGAGCAAATTGTTGATCGGAAATGTATTTTAAATTTCATAAACGGACACAAATATTATAAAAAAACTCGACTCTGAGGTTAATTAATTACTGAGAACAAAAAAGGCCTCGAAAAAGTTAATTATTGGCACCTGAGAACAATTTGACTTCCGTAGTGTCTTTTGCGCCATCCGTGGCGCAATGGCCTTTATTCGCAATTTAGGACCTTTAATCATGTATGAATAAAAATTTACAAAGTGATTGATCGACTATTTGGATAATTGACGTTTGTGCGTGTTTTTTTTCGACAAATTTAATTAACTGTCATGTACAGTTACTTATTTTTTACAAAAAATTTAAATCATGAAAAAAAGCCTCTGAGCGGGATAAAAAAAGATGCTAAGACTTTTTCCCATACACGATAGCCCAAAATGATCAGTGGACCGTTTATTTAAGGAATAAGGTTGTAAAGTAGTACTGTTTTTTTCAAAAATTGCTTAAATCAATTTTTGAAAAAAGTGAAGTGGTTGCTTAGTAGTTTTTCAGAATTTTTTTCCATTACACCAAAGTCCAAAACATCACGTGACCTTCAAATTAGGTAATAAGGTTTTGGTTCAAGTAAACAAATAGTGATCAAATTACGCCGAAAATTTTTTGGCAATTAACACCTTATTCAAGAGTGTTTGAACATAATAATATTTTCCAAAAACGTCACGTGATCTTATTTTCAAAAAAGAGATTAATTTATGACATATTCCAAACCTTATTTTTGAATTATTTCGTCACGTGATTTTATTCGGACTTGGTGTAATGTGAAAAAAAGTTTTAAAAACGTTTGAAGTTGACCTGGAATTTCTTTGAGCGTAATTTGAGGTACTTTTCAAATTACTGTACTATGTTTTTTTCAAAAGTATCAAATGTCAAACATGTCAAATTAAACCTAAATTCCGTGTTATTTATGCACTTGTTTGTGAGAATCCGGCGAAAATGAGAGAATTTTTAATTTTTTTCTTCACATTTGATGACTTTTTATGAACTTTTTCGACAAATGTTATATAGGACTGTAGAAAATTCTTTGAAAAAATATGATTATCATTGAAAGATATAATAATATAAAAAAGGCGAGGCGGAGCCTTGCTTTTTTTTATACTTTAATATCAATAGTTGGACTTGACAAAATTCTTCTTTTCCCACAAATTTTTGGCTTCTTCAACTTTGCCCGATGGAGTCAAGACCTCAAGGTGGGCGCTAAAAGTTAACACCTTTTCGAGGGGTATCCAAAGCGAAAAAAGCGGAAGGCGAAAAAAAAGATAATTTAATTAATCAGAGGATTAAATAATTTTTGTTCTTCTTTAAAAAAATCAAATTTAACTTCAATTAAAATTAATTCAAAAAAACCTTCTTTCAATGAGCCACAATACCAGGAAGAGAAAATATAAATATGGGAAGGTCTTTGATGGCTCTTATTTGTTTTCCTGTTTGCGTTTTTGCTTTTTGGTTCTCGAACGAAGTTTTTCAATTATTGAAGCAAATCTTTACAATCATGTGGATTGTATAACAGGGGGGTAGGCGTATAATTAGAAAGTTTGACGCCAAAAACCCTAATATACGCGTAATTTTAACTATACGCGTACTTTCTAAACTATACGCGTACTTTGAGAAATGTGATCTGACTAGTCAATTTGGACAATATCTAGGAGTTAAAATTGCGTTAAAATATGGTTCAGAGTAAGAATTTTTGGTGATTTTAAAAGTTATTTTTCGTTACAAATCTTCTAGAGATGTATAAATTGAATTTTATTGAAAAATGAAATAAAAGTTAATTTTAAATAACATGAATTCGCAAAAGATTTATCCGAAAATCGTTAAAATGTCAAGAAAACAATGAAATTATGAAAAAAAAATATGCTCACAGTAAATCACTCTCAGAATAACCAGAAAAACTAAATATTTTTATCTGAATAACTATTGCCCATTTTCACGCTAGCCGACATTGTCTGCGAGACTTGGAAACATGTTTTAAAACTCCTTGAATACCGACACTTCAATTGGTCATCTGAACATGTTTTTAAAAAAGTGTATTTTTCATTGTCGCGCCGACCCGAGAATCTTGGTCTGAAAATCTGGTTAAAACGCCTATCTTTGCCTAGAAACGTTAGAAAAAAACTCTGTCTTTTGCCTATACTATACGCCGCACGCCAGGAACGAATAAATATATTTTACAATGCAATAGGTTTTTGCGGAGGTTACGTAGGTTTTCGCGTGAATCCTAACTATACGCGTATAACTATACGCCGCACCCCCCTGTAAATCAAAATTGAAAAATTTGTATTATTTTCGAATTGCAATAAAATTTAATACTTAAGCAAAAATAAATAGTTTTTTTAAAAGATTTTTTTTAATTTCACATTTAATTTTTTTTTAATTTAATTTCCGAAACTTAAATCATAAAATAAAACTTTAAAATGTCTATCAAAATTAATAGTTTTAAAAACGGAAGTTTTAAGTGCATTATTAATTTTTCAATGAATGAATCTAACTTTTTCTTAGCAGTGACAAGTTTGTCTTATGGCACACGAAAGAACTTTTGGTCATAATAAAAATTTTAAGATATCTTATACTGTATAACTTAATACAGTATAAGTTAATAATCATATGTGTCATTAATCAAATTAAGTTTTTTTAGATGAAATTTTGAATCTTTAATTTTATTTGAATTTTAAGATTGAAATTTTTAATTCTCTCATTAAAGGGAGTACTGGTCGCATTTAAAGACTCGGACATGAAATTTTCCAGATTAGTTTTAAAATGTTTTTTCTGAAAATATGGACAAAAATAAGTTGATCACGGGGGCCGAATCTTATCGAGATGTTTTCTTTTTTTTCATTGTTTTTTTCTTTTTATTTTTCATTTGTCATAAAAAAGTATTTTTATCGCGATTTGACCATATTCAGTGTGATTTTTTTTCAAATTTTGGAAATTTCTGAGAATTTGAATCGCGGTTTCCAAAAAGACGAGATACAAAAATGCAAATTGTCGAACTAGGGGCTTTTGCGCGGTATCCTCAAGGATCGTATACTACCAGTTTTAGGTTTCTGCCGTCAAAATCCAGGGAGGAGTAGTATTTTCCCCGAGGGCAACTCAAAATAAGGCCAAAAAACAGTTTTTTGGCTCATTTAAGCGCGCCGAATGAAATTTTTTTGAGTAAAACTGAACTTGGGTTCTGCTCACGTTCTCTGTGGTCAATAAAGCTATAAAAATATACTCTATTTTCAAAACTCAGGGAGGAGTAGGCTTTTGAAGTGAAAATAGTGCCACTTTTGAAAGGTGTCCTGATTGGTCGGCCATCAGAGGCCTTCGATTTGTTTTGTGAAAGCAAGATTTATGTTCAATATCCCTAAACTGAAATACATATGTTCGTGCTGTTTCTAGTACTTCATTGAGGCGACGCTGAAACCCTGTTTTTGGCCTTAAAATGCGACTTGTACTCCCTTAAAGTTCTCATTTTTTAAAAAACTATTTAATTTTGTTTAAAGAATTTCCGTAAATTTTCTGCGGGATATATTTTGTCACTGTTAATTAACAAAACAATCCAAAATTTAAATTCACGACCATACCGGCTGTATTTGAAACAATTCATTTCGGTTCTGATTTGAACAATTCAAGGTACCTTTGGGATCCCGGATTGGATGAAATAAAAAAATAAAACCCTGAACACAAGCATTTCGAGCATTTTTATTTCTTGAAATGTGGCCGAAAATGTATAGAAACTTTTTTGAGATAAAAGTTCAGTTTTTTGTCATTCAATTTCCTGATTATATAAAATAACATATTATGATGAGTTTTGAAATATATATGAAGGCTTCTTCGAAAACTTTTCTTTACAAAGTTTATAAAAAGTTTTGAGTAATTTTGTCGGTAATTTTTTAAGATTGAAAATTTCCAAGCCAGCAAGTGCTTGAGTTGTCGAAGAATCAAAGCCTTCACTGTTTAACAGCGCGTTTCTGCTTCTTCTGCGGCCGATGAAACAATAAAAAAAGCTAAAAGCGGATTCTCAGCCTTTAAGAAAAAGAAAGGGCCGGCCGGAATATTTTTTGACACCTTTGGTGGCCGCGACTTATCTCTTCTGATAAGGCGGCGCGTTTGATACACGTTTATATCAATAGACAAAAATCGGGTGAAAGCCTACGCAACTTTTGATATATGTTGATAATGAATCTTCGGTTATAATGCTCAATTCAAGCGCAACGCCACGAATGGCGCAAAGACACTACGGGTCCAGAAATTGTCTGCCACTACGGGAGTTAATATAAATAAAATAAATCGAAAACTTTACCACAACGAAAAGAGTTAATTTGATATAAATTGAAAATAGAAAAAATTCATGTACAGAGGGGGCAATAGCCCAATTTTGCCGAATGTGCTGCTATTGCCGAATTTAACCTACGAAAAATCAACATTTTTTGCTAAAATAATTCCTGTTCCCATATTGCCGAAATCGCCCATTTTTTTTGAGATTAATATCTCAAATTACTTTGTGTGTGTCATAAATGACGTCACTTCCAGGATTGAATTTCCCAGATCTACTCTAATCAACTTTTAGTTGATTTCGTTTGATGGAGAATTACATTCTACGCATTTTGGTGATTCACGTCATTCAAACCTATCGTGAAACTGCTTATAAAATTGAAAAATTGTTTGACCTATGACGTCATTTCCAACGCCTACGCGTTTTTCATTTTTAGAACGAAAATTTGTTTTTCTCATATTGCCGAAAGTGCCCAATATTGCCGAATGTGCCAATATTGCCGAATTTTTTTTGCCAAAAAACTTTCGGCAATATTGGCCCCCCCTGCATACAATTCTGACTTTTTTTAAAATTAAACCAAAATCGGGATAAGAATAGAAAAAGAATAGAAAGGTAAAATTCCCTTGGACCATTTTTCAAAAGATGTCGCCTCAGAAAAAAATTTTGCATTACGAAAAGAAATTTGAGACTTCAAAGTGGTCGAAATTACGATTCAAAATTTTCGGCTCACATTTTTAATTTTGCTTATTAATAGAAAACCACTGTCCTTTTTATATTATTTTCAAGCAATTAGTACATGAAATATTTATGTTTTATGAAAAAAAAAACATAAAAATTTCATCGAAAAAAATAATAATTACTTGAAAATTACCAATTGTGTTCAAATACCCAGAGTTTGCTACTTTTTCACAGTTAAGGCAACTTTTTCGCTATGTTCACTTATTTAAGGGGGTAACCGACGGGTTTTACTGATTTTCAAACGTTAGTCCTGAGCTAACCGCAATTCGTTATTGAGTTCAAATATCGGATTCTAGAGATATTTGTTTGAAATTTTCAAAAAATGGTGTCAAAACTTTTATGACCCTACCGGCCGGTAAACGTCCAAAAAGGTGATTTTCTCATTTTTGGTCAAACTACATCTAGCTCCTGGATATTAAAATTTATCTCTTTTTTCAGTATATTACTTGAATTTGTAAGCTTAACAGCCGTGGGTGCCCTGATTTTCAAATTTCTTGTATATTTAAAATAGGAAATTATCCAATAAATGGGGTGTTTTTGCGCATGTTCGCTGGTACAATGGCATTTCGTCGAACAATATCAGATTTTTTTTTGAATAAAAGCACTCTTTTAAAAGTGTGCAAATTCATATTATAAATTCAAATTTTACTTAAAACATAAAAAAAGGAATTTAAAAATGTTTAATTAATTTTAAATAGTGAAAAAGAAATAAAACAAATTTCGAAAACGTTATTTAAAAAATGAGTTAAAAAAGGGAAATTGAATTCTATGATGGCATTGAAAAGTAGAAAATTGAAAACAAAACTGGAAAATTAACTTGAAAAAAAGGTCAAATCCCAAAATGGCAAACTTTTTTTAATCAATTAACAAGAAATAATCAAGTTTAGTTATCAACAAAATAATTGCATCCGATTAAAAAACTATAGAAAATCGATAATCATTCAAAACTTTTAGGCAATCGTTGACATTCATACTGTATATGATACTGTTAATGATACAGGACATGTAACAAAATAAAAAAAAACAAATATCAAAATATCGTCTTAATATCATCAATGATCTAAAAATGATTAAATCGGACGCTTCTTGCGAAGAACAAAGTTTTTCCTTATTTTTTTTATGTTTTTAAATTTAATGAAAATTAAGACATTTTGTTATGTTTTTAAGTGTATAGAAAATATTAAGACATTTCACTATGCGTAGGCGTAATTAAAGCATTTAACTCTGTTTTCATGTTTTATCAAAAATTAAGGCATTTTACTATTAAAGCATTTTACTCGCTATCCCTAATTTTCGTGCCTAAACATTACACTGCATTGAACTATTCGGTTCCAGAATGTGTAATAAGGCAGGAACGTCAAAGATTTTTTGCTAAAATTTTTTCGAATTATGTTTATTGTAGACCTTAAAAAAACATTTTGTTCAGTACAAAAAATAGCTTATAAAGTTGCCAGCTACTGCTTCAAATAAAAAACCGTTTTTGAAATTGCTTATATTTAAGGGGGTAGTGTCTGTGAAAAAGTTTTTCTGAAAGTGAGAATAATATACTAAATCGACAAAAAAAATTGAGTGGTGATGGTTTCGCAAATTTTCTTTAGTAGGTTTTCCCACCAGAGGGCGCCAAACTTGAAACTTAAGGTACATTTTTCTCGTTAAGTACACATTCGATCAAGTTCTTTTTCTGCGATAAATTAAGCTTATCAAACGAAGATAATAAAACTACGGTTTAGTCTTTTGAAAAAACTTAAAATACAGTAGTTAACCTCAAAAATTTGAATTTTTGCCCACTTAGGTACATTTTCTCAGAAAACTGCTCATCAGAATAAATTAATTATTTTAAAAGTTTGATTTCTTATACAATTTCGGACCAAAACAACGGTCTAAAATTTTCATTATTGTGATCTACCAAGAAATATAAGCACAATCATATTGCCAGAGAATTTTTTAAGCGATATTCAAAAAATAATAATAAATTAGTTTTTTCCTGAGGCTTTGAAACCTTCAAGTGATTTTTGTATGTTATTTAAAATAATGTTTAATATTTTTGTTCCGTGGGAAATTAAATTAGGGAAAAAAGGTTGTATTTACCAATTTAATTCTCTGTTTGCTCAGTAAAAAGTTGTTTGATTTATTTTCTTCGCAATAATATATAAATACCGATAATTTCCGATCGCTTAAAATTTGTTTGAATTTGATTTCCAGCTGAGACCTCATTGAAGTTTTTTATCAAGAGTAATTATAGAAAAAAAAATTTCAAACTAAAAAATTTATTCGAAAAATTATTCGAAATTCTAATTTGGAATTCTCGATTTTTTTGTATTTTCGACATTTGGAATAAGACTTCCCCGCATTCCACAAGACTGATAATATCC
>SCLH01000766.1:89861-104324 GCA_004367855.1 Oikopleura vanhoeffeni | reverse complement strand
TTTGTATAATATTATTATCATTGAAAAAATATATGTTGATACTGAATCGTCGGTTATATGCTTGATTCAAATGCAACACCACGGATGGTGCAAAGACACTACGGGTCCAGAGATTGTCTGCCACTACGGGAGTTAAGTTGAAAGTGCTTATTTGTTTTTTTTTGACGCTATTTAATTATTCTGAAGCATTTTGTCAATTTTCAATTTTTTTGGTTTATTAAATTTTGTCAAAATTAAAAATAAAAATGAAAAGTTGACATGGCCCCCAAGAGACGCCGAATTAAAATTTCAAAAAAAAATCTCTAATGCATTGTCAAACAAGTCTTGTGCTTTCAGATGCAGTATGAGCCAAAACTGTATCTCCTTAACTGATGGAGGAGATACCTGTTGACTGAGCCTCCCAAACTGACCATTTCAAAAATTTTACTTTTTGTTTTTTTGCGTTTTTGTCCGCCAAAAGCAAAATTTTGAGAAAAGGGCGCTAATGGATTATGTGTGAGGCTTCTCTGGACCCTGACACAAGAAAATAATGAAAAATGGTGAAAATTGAAGGAGAAGATACGTTGTGAGTTTTTTTAAGAAGCTTTTTAAAAAAGTAGGTGTCGGCGTAGGTGGGATTCTATCAGATTACGGTTAAACTTAAAATGATCGCGAAGAGTTGGTCTTCAAGATACAAAAGTTTTTGGGATATCAGCTCCGCCAACAACTTGAACATTGTCAAAAAATGTTTAGCAAAATAAGGTTTTGGCGTTCCTACCTAAGTGTAGGATTCCAAATTGTTAGTCTCAAAAACTCAAAAATCGTCCTTTTTATACGGGCTACCCCCTAAAATTGTTGATTTTTTTCTTTAGATAATTTGTCTAAGCTATTCCTAGACCTCCCAACAAGTTTCGGGAAAAACTTTTCACGCAAAAGTCTTAATTATATTAGCAATCTATTTCATTATACTTTTCGATAATTCATATAATCCTTGCGCAGTCATGACCAATTAACGCGACAGTTAACACATTATCCTCGAATCTCCTTCGATCTTTTAAAAAGTTCATATTTAACCTTGTTGTACCTCAAATACTTTTGAAATTTTGACATTTAGAGACAAAAATTGAGACGGATTAAAATGGGTGAAGAGCGTGAATGAGAGATAAGATATAAACGAAGTTTTAGATATGAACATTTTTGAAGTATTAATCATATTTGCAACACTATCAGGTTATGGGTCCCTAAAATAGAAATAATTTACAGGTCGAATGTATCTAAATGTAGAAAAAATAACTGATCACAATATTATTTTATGAAAATTAACTGGCTTAATTTGTGCAGATGGCGCGGATAAAATAAATTGAGCAGCTCAAATCAATTTGAGCTGGATTGAACTTATAATTAATGCATTTTTCTGAAGTCTGATTTATTTTGTAAACTAAATTATCCTGAAAAAAAAATCTTGCCAATGAATTAGTGAATTCGAAAAAAGTCACCAAAAACAATATTCAATATTTATAATTCAATCATTTTATATGATGTTGAGTTACAGTTTAGTCTTTACATCTCCTTAAATTTGTGTTTTCGATAGATCTGAGTAATTCTGTTTTTTAATTAAGTGGTGAATGCAATTATTAAAAGTAATTTTTGGTCTGTTTTGCGACTCCAACCCCCTTAAAACGTCCCTTATTCTTTTTGACCCCTAAAGAGGGCAGTTTTTCGAAAAAATACTATGATTATCCTAAGATCGCAAGGAGATTATATCTTGTTAATCTCATGCGACCCCTGAAAAGGGCACTTTTTCGAAAAATACTATGATTATCTTCAGATCANAGTGAAAGTTTCTGTTTGTTTAGAGCTAGCTTTTGCAAAAATTTGAGTAAATTTTGAAATTTAACCTAGGAGGAGATAGATTTTCCGATTAAAAAAGTCCAAAAACCGGTATTTTGGACCGGTTTTTTACGTATTCGAGAATAAATATAGCACTTATCGACAAAAGCTTACCAGCAAAAGTTTTGTATACTAATTATACAGGTTATATTAAAATTTAGGTTTATTTCAAAATATAACCTCAGAGGAGTAGGAATTTCCGTTTTGGCTTAGGTGGCTCTTGTGCCGCTTATGTGTGAAGGAGTGTGGTCATACAAAAAAGTTTTGGCAAATTTTTTTCGCAAGTTGAAGGCTAGTTCTACAAACTGGGTAATCTGAATTATATCCTCAAGGCCCTGTTCGGCTAATATTTTATCGAGAATATGTCAAATTAGGAACCACCATACCCTTAAACGTATATTTCTCATTTTGAAGACGAATAATAAAATTCGAAAACGTTTAAAAAAATGCAATATTTCTATTGAAATTTATAAAATATTATTCTGATCGCCTCGATAGTTCGAGGTCTTCAAGAAAATTGGCTGAAATTTCAAAAAAAAATAACTTCCAGTTTTTGGCATATCCGGTTTTGAAATTGTTGATTATTGGAATCCAATTATTGGATAGGGAAAATATTCAAGAATTATTATTACAGAATTCCAATCAGAAATTAAATTGAAACTTAAAATTAAACTCAACAATAAAAAACTAAATTTCGTATTCAAATTTGACATCAAACACCATGAATTTTGTATGGGTGATCGAAAATTATTGAAAATATACTTAGTAAGTTCAACTGAACGTAATTATTGCGAATGTAGCTAACAGAGTAACGTGACGTTACTAACGTCTTTGAGAACTCAAATATCACCCTGAAAATTACAACAGAATAATTCCGAATAATTTAAGCCTTATGTGACGTGAAAATATTATACAAAACGGTATAGGTATTTCGGTAGTTAGTATTATTTTTAAAATTATGAATCATCTCGACTCAAAAAGAGGTAACTGTTGACCAATGAACGGGCAATATTTCTTTTTATGAAATATAATATTTTAATATAATAAAATTAATAATGGTCGATTATGGTGCGAAACATCAAAGAAAATTAAATTAAGTCAGTTGACCTCAACTGCATTGTAAATAATTATTTTTTAATATCATGAAGCTTTATCTTATATGCCTATAATATATTATGAAGACTTAGTGACCCCAAATAAAGAGTCAAAATATGCTATTCGAATTCCAAAACCACTGTCAGATTGTGAGGAAAAAGATTTGTCAAAGTTGTGTAAAGGACCTGGAACATATTTCGACACAATAACATTGACTTGCAAATGTACGAATTTGTCAATAATGACCAATGTAAAGGATTTTAAGACTCAAATGTTAAAAAATTGCATCGCTGTAAAAAATTAAAAATTTGAGATGGGCCCAACATCGCCGAAAGTTTTTTAGCAAAAAATTCGGCGATATTGGGCACTTCCGGAAGTAATAAATAAATTTTTGGGGAACCTTTTTTCCACCGAAATTAGCCAATCGTATTTTTTTTCTTTAGTATATATTGCCTTGATAAGTAAAATAAAAGGTTTACCTTCTCTTGTATCCAAATTGGTCTGAATCCAATTTATTCATTTAGAACAATTTGGGTACAAGAGAAGCTTCTTTTGTACCCAAATTGGTCTGATTGAAAAATAATTTGTTAAAAACGAAACGTCATGGTTATGCGTCATAAAGGTGGTCGAGGAATTTCACCGACTGCACTGGAGCACAGTGATAAGCATAAATTATGCCGCAGAAGGATATCCCCTTATACCACTGTTGATGATTTTTTTCCGTATGCTTGACTGAATATTTTTTTACTTCTTTTAAATCCCTCAAGTAGTTTTGTTCGGAATCAAAACAAAAATCAAGTTCGTAAGTGAACCAATATATTTTAAGTCATCAGATGAATGTCATCTCTCAACCAAGCCACCTGTGGGCACCTTATCTTTATGCGACATAAGTTATGCCTATCACTGTGCTCAAGTGCAATCGGTGAAATTCCTCCACCACCTTAAGGCAAATAACTATGACGTTGCGTTTTTTGCAAAATATTTTTCAATCAGACAAATTTGGGTACAAAAGATACCGACTCAATTTTTTTTCGTTCAAAAATGAAATATATGACGTCATAATTTGAAAAGGTTTTCAATTTTATAAGAAATTTAACTATAGGTTCAATTGAAGTAAAATACCAAAATGTGTGAAATCACGTACTCCACCAAACTCAAATAAATGCAAATTGGAAAAAGTAGATTGGATGATTTTAATCTTGCAATATGACATCATTCATGACACACTCGACGTAATTTGTTATAAAACCTCAAACGTCCACGCAATATCAGCGATATTGGTACTGAAAAAAATTTAACTAAAAATCGTGAAACTGCGCAGTTTTTTTGGCGCTATTGAGCTGACAATATTCGAGCATATAATGATATGATATAATTTATATCTCAATACCAAAAAGTATCAAATATTGACATTGCAAAAGATTTTGATAAAAATTTTCATATTTGAAAAAATTTAAAATTCTTTTTATAAAGAATACATGCTCATGCCGACCAGGTTATTTATCTGATGAATCAGAAAACAAATGTATCAAATGTTCTGGTCCGACATCCCACATCAGAAATTCGAAGTGTTCTTGTGACGAAAGCGAGATTTTAATAGGTTCATTATATTTATACTCTGGCGTTTGCAGCTTAGGCTAAACAATACTTAAAAATTTATGCAAAAAATGTATGCAAATTTGTTTCGATATAATGTATGATGTATGATTGTTTTGATATAATGTATGATATAAATTATTCGAGAATTTCTTAACCCTTGTGAGCATATAAAAAATGTTTCGCCAGAGCCGATATACCGGCTAAACTTTGAACGCTGTTACAGAAAGCCCAAGGCAGTTAGACTATTGATCTTTCTTGCATAAGAAAGTTGAAAAGTTATATTTTTGCATCCAAAATTTAAAATTCTAGAATTTCTATTTTAAGTTTAAGAATATGAAGTTTGAAAAGCTAAGTTCAGCATATCACGTGAAACTAGCTCGCAGTTGTCTTCATAGATTATATCCTCTCGGGAATCTACGCACAAGGTTTTGAGCTACACTCTTGTTTTGTCTGATGATATTTATGTATTATGGATCAAAAGTTGTTTATAAATTAGTCCAAGTATTTTTTTTAAAAAATAGGGATTATTAAAAAAAAAATAGTTATTTTGCCCCAATAAAATCATATACAGTGGGTGAGACCAATGGGCAACACATGAGCTTGTCAAAAAAGTGTTGCCCATTGGTCTCACTGTTGCCCATTGGTCACTGTTGCCCATTGGTCTCACCCACTGTATATTACCACATTTTTTTTAATTATTTTCAGATTAATATAGTGATCAAGTTACTTATGATTGGAATATAAAAATCAACTAATTTTTGATTGCTGGAATTAATTTTTGAAATAAATTTATTTTCTCTCTGAAAATTTTGAATAGAGATTTTGAAATTTAATTTCCAAAGAAAAATATCTGTCCTTTAAATAATACCAATAACTTTAACTCCCGTAGTGGCCGACAATCTCTGGACCCGTAGTGTCTTTGCGCCATCCGTGGCGTTGCGTTTGAATTAACATTATAACCGAAGATTCATTATAACATAATATTTTTTCAATGATAATCATATTTTTCAAACGAATTCTCTACAGTCCTATAGAAACAATTTGTATTAATAAGTTTATAAGAGTCATCAAATGTAAAATGAAGAAAATTAAAAATTCTCTCATTTTCGCCGATTTGAAAGTCTTAAAAACTTCTAAGGAACCACTTCATTTATTTCAAAAATTGATTTAAGCAATTTAAAAAAAAAACAGTACTACTTTTACCAAACTTATTCCTTAATTATACGGTCACGTGATCATTTTGAGGCTATCGTGTAAAGAGAAAAAAGTCTTAGATTTTTTTTTGATCCCGCTCAAAGAGTTTTTTTGATGATTTAAATTTTTTTTGCATAAAATAAGTTCTGTAATACAGTAAAAATTTTCGAAAAAAAACGCACAAACGTCAATTATCCAAATAGTCGATCGATCACTTTGTAAATTGTCATTCATACATGATTAAGGGTTCTAAATTGCGATTAAATGCCATTGCGCCACGGATGGCGCAAAAGACACTACGGGAGTTAAATAACCTTAATTTATACCAATAACTACTTCCAAAATAATTTTTTTGGAAGTTTGACATGAGCGAAAAACCCTAAAATCAACCCGAGTAATATTGGAACCAATTATTCAAATAAAAATTCGATAATTGTTTGAGAACCGCAGCAAAATTCTTTAAAATGTATCAGAAGTTAAAATTTCTGACATTATGTATTTTGACATTTTTAGAGGGTTTCAGGTCAGTTGAGCCGATATATCGGCTCTGTGCTCACAAGAGTTGAAATTCCGAAATTTTAAGGTTGAGAATTTATTTTATATCAGAAAGTTTCGTCATTTTATGTCGAGTAATATTTTAATTGTTTAGTCTTTATCAGATGCTCAAAAAACTACGAAATGTCTCGAGATAAAACAAAATGTCTCCGAACAAAATGCACAGGCCCCAGTTCTTTCATAGGAAATGACAAAACATGTCACTGCTCTTTTGCGGATGGATTTGCTTTGAATAACGACGAATGTGTTTGTCAACACGGATATATCCTCAGCAATCACAAACCAAAATGTGTGAAATGTTCCGGTGATAATGCTGCGCTAACTTTGAATGACAAATGCACTTGTACTAATACCAAGGAATTTAAATTATCAAAAGAAAATGAATGTATAAAATGTGTTGGGATTGGCGCAAAAATTACGGAAAATAATACTTGTGAATGTTCTCAAGGGAGTGGTGATAATAAACATTTATCGAAAAATACTTTTGATTTACTGCTGTATAAAATAAAATTTATAAAAATATCGCAAAAGTAGAATGCAATAAAAGTAGAAGGTTCAATTTTTAAACATCAGAAATCATTTTTAACCACACTTCTAACTGTAATGTTTCTTACTATTGTGTAGTCTTTTTGTCAGGTGGCTCGACTAGGGCCGCCACCGGGGTCGCGCGCATAACATTATGGGCGGGACAATATAGCGAAAGAGAGACTTTTGACATCATAGCTTAGAGCCGATAATTAACAGGATTAAATTCTTTTGTTAAAAAATACTAATTTTATAGCACAAATGCAAATTGTAAAAATGGTCTTAAATATTTGGCGATATTGGGCACTTTCAGCGATATGGGGGAAAAAAAAATTTGTTCAAAATTGAAAAACGCGTAGGCGTTCGAAATAACGCAAGTTTTTAGTAAAGTATTTGAGGATTCTTTTGATATAAGTTTATTTTATCTGCAGTCTCTATACGAAGAATAATTTTTTCACAAGTGATTTTTATGAAACTCAAAATAATGAAAAAAAAATATTTTTCAAAAAATTATTTTTCGAAAGAATTGAACGGCAATTTGACCCAAATAGAGCCAACATAGACAAAGTGATCAAATATAGTCTATATATTATATAGAACATAAGGTGGTACTGATTTTGAGTTTTCAGCTGATTAACAATATTTTTCACATTCTACTGCATATATTTCGACGCGCGGCGATATAAATAATTGTTTTGTAAGCGACCAAGATATCATATTTTAAATTTGAGACCATCTTTCAATAGCTAAAGTTTCACTCCTAAATTTGTAACTTATATGTCATTGTAAAAAATGTATGGTTTTTCAAGAAATACAAGGTGAGTGAACCTTTCTTTTCTATCGCAGTTATTTAGATTACAAACTTCGAAATTTTTAAATGTTACGTGTTTTTCACTTAATTTGATTTCAATCAGTGACAAATAAGTAAATTGATATCTTTTCCAGTTTTCCCGTGATAAGCGCTCAAAGTATTGCCTTTAGATAGGCTTTTGGGTGTGAGGCGAAGTTCTTGTTTTTGGGTGTGAGGAGGTTAAGATCGTCGGNAATATTTGGCGATATTGGGCACTTTCGGCGATATGGGGGGGGAAAAAATTTGTTCTAAATTGAAAAACGCGTAGGCGTTCGAAATAACGCAAGTTTTTAGGAAAGTATTTGAGGATTCTTTTGATATAAGTTTATTTTATCTGCAGTCTCTATACGAAGAATAATTTTTTCACAAGTGATTTTTATGAAACTCAAAATAATGAAAAAAAAATATTTTACAAAAAATTATTTTTCGAAAGAATTGAACGGCAATTTGACCCAAATAGAGCCAACATAGACAAATCGATCAAATATAGAACATAAGGTGGTACTGATTTTGAGTTTTCAGCTGATTAGCAATATTTTTCACATTTTACTGCATATATTTCGACGCGCGGCGATATAAATAATTGTTTTGTAAGCGACCAAGATATTATATTTTAAATTTGAGACCATCTTTCAATAGCTAAAGTTTCACTCCTTAATTTGTAACTTATATGTCATAGTAAAAAATGTATGGTTTTTCAAAAAATACAAGGTGAGTGAACCTCTCTTTTCTCTCGCAGTTATCTAGTTAACAAACTTCGAAATTTAAAAATGTTACGTGTTGTTCACTTAATTTTCTTGATCTCAATCAGTGACAAATAAGTAAATTGATATCTTTCCCAGTTTTCCCGTGATAAGCGCTCAAAGTATTGCCTTTAGATAGGCTTTTGGGTGTGAGGCGAAGTTCTCGTTTCTGGGTGTGAGGAGGTTAAGACAGAAAAATTTCGAGAAAATTTCGAAAAAATTTCGATTTATTTTCGATAGTTTTCCGTTCTTTATTCTGATTGACTTTAACCAAAGTTTTAATTTCGAAAATTTCGACAAAATTGTTACCTTCAATTAATTTTGAGTTCGAGGTTCATAATCTAGACTTCCCTACCCAATTTTTGTCATGACGGGTTTTTTAAAATCTTAAATTGCACCAAAAACTTAGTTTTTTTCCGCAAATGTTTTATCCAATCGCAAGACTGCCTGATTGTGAATTTTCTTATATTTGCGATTAAATGTTATAATGACAATGTCATATATTTTGTGCCGACATTTTTCAATTTAACTATCAATCTTAATAAAAAATCACTTTTTATCACTTTTCTAAGGTAGCAGTTTATTCAATGGTATTTGTGAATGTCAAAAAGATCATCTTTACAATGTTTTTTCAAACAAATGTACAAAATGTACTGGCACCGGTGCAGAAATTCACGATGGGCAATGTAGATGTTCAGTTTATGCAAGTATGCTAATTGACGGTGTTTGCAAGTGTAAAAAATCGTTTACATTCGATGAAATGTCAAAAGAATGCGTTAAATGTATCGGTGTTGGAGCTGTTATTGTTAATGGAAAATGTGCTTGTTCGAGCTCTGGAACTCGACTGGTAAATGGAATATGTATCTGTGAAAAAAATTACATGCATGACAAAGTGTCAAACGAATGCATCAAATGTTCAGGCCTTGGTGCAGACATTTTCGAGGGCGAATGTCATTGCGGGAAATCTGGTACAAAATTGGTTGACGGTGTTTGTAATTGTCAAGAAAATCATATTTTTGCTATAATGTCTGAAGAATGTATCAAATGTTCTGGTANTAATCGTGGAAATCCTCCACCACTTTTAAGCAAATAACAGACGTTGCGTTTTTGCAAAATATTTTTCAATTCCCAGACAATTGGGTACAGAGAAGATACCGACTCAATTTTTTTTTTCGTTCAAAATGAAATATATTGACGTCATAATTGAAAAGGTTTCAATTTATAAAGAAATTAACTATAGGTTCAAATTGAGTAAATACCAATGTGTGAAATCACGATACTCCACCAAACTCAAATAAATCAATTGGAAAAAGTAAGATTGGATGATTTTAATCTTGCAATATGACATCATTCATAACACACTGACGTAATGTTATAAACCTCAACGTCCACGGCAATATCAGCGATATTGGTATGAAAAAAATTTAACTAAAATCGGAAACTGCGCAGTTTTTTTGGCCTATGACTGACAATATTCGAGCATATAATGATATGATATAATTATTATCTCAAACCAAAAGTCTCAATATTGACATTGCAAAAAGATTTTGATAAATTTCATATTTGACAAAAATTTAAATTCCTTTTTATAAAAACATCTCATGCCGACCAAAGGTTATTATCCTGATGAATCAGAAAACAAATGTATCAAATCGCTTCTGGTCCGACATATCCCCATCAGAAATTCGAAGGTGTTTTGTGACGAAAGCGATTACTGGCATCTATATTATACCTGGCGTTCAGCTTAAGCTAACAATACTTAAAAATTTATGCCAAAAAATGTATGCAAATTGTTTCGATATAATGTATGAATGTATGATTAGTTTTCGAATCATACATGTATGATATAAATATTCGGAATTTCTTAACCCTTGTGAGCATATAAAAAATGTTTCGCCAGAGCCGATATACCGGCTAAACTTTGAACGCTGTTACAGAAAGCCCAGGCAATTAGACTATTGATTTTCTTGATAAGAAGTTGAAAAGTTATATTTTGCATCCAAATTTTAAATTCTAGAATTTCTATTTTAAGTTTAAGAATATGAATTTGAAAAGCAAAGTTCAGCATATCACGTGAAATCTAGCTCGCAGTTGTCTTCATAGATTATATCCTCTCGGAATCTACTGCACAGGTTTGAGCTACACTCTTGTTTTGTCTGATGATATTTATGTATTATGGATCAAAAAGTTTTTATGAAATTAGTCAAGTATTTTTTTTTAAAAATAGGGATTATTAAAAAAAAAAATAGTTATTGTGCCCCAATAAAATCATATACAGTGCGTGTGAGACCAATGGGCAACACATGAGCTTGTCAAAAAAAGTGTGCCCATTGGTCTCTACTGTTGCCCATTGGTCACTGTTGCCCATTGGTCTCACCCACTGTATATTACCCACATTTTTTTTAATTATTTTCAGATAAATATAGTGATCAAGTTACTTGTGATTGGAAATATAAAATCAACTAATTTTTGATTGCTGGATTATAATTTTTGAAAATAATTTATTTCACTCTGAAATTTGAATAGAGATTTTGAAATTTAATTTCCCACAAGAAATATCTGTTCTTTTAAATAATATCAATAACTTAACTCCCGTAGTGGCCGACAATCTCGGACCGTAGTGTCTTT
Source organism: Oikopleura vanhoeffeni (assembly GCA_004367855.1). Lineage (NCBI taxonomy): Eukaryota > Metazoa > Chordata > Appendicularia > Copelata > Oikopleuridae > Oikopleura > Oikopleura vanhoeffeni. Next base: position 93,266 of record SCLH01000766.1, on the reverse strand, counting down.
GCGCCATCCGTGGCGTTGCGTTTGAATTAACATTATAACCGAAGATTCATGATGAACATAATATTTTTCTCAATGATAATCATATTTTTCAAAGAATTCTCTACAGTCCTATAGAAACAATGTTTTGATTTATAAGACGTCATAATGTAAAAGAAGAAAATTAAAAATTCTCTCATTTTCGCCGATTTGAAAGTCTTAAAAACTTCTAAGGAACCAATTCATTTTTCAAAAATTGATTTAAAGCAATTTTTGAAAAAAAAACAGTACTACTTTTACCAAACTTATTCCTTAATTATACGGTCACGTGATCATTTTGAGGCTATCGTGTAGAAAAAAAAACGTCTTAGATTTTTTTTTGATCCCGCTCAAAGAGTTTTGTTTGATGATTCAAATTTTTTTGCAAAAATAAGTTTGTAATACAGTAAAAATTTTCGAAAAAAAACGCACAAACGTCAATTATCCAAATAGTCGATCGATCACTTTGTAAATTGTCATTCATACATGATTAAGGGTTCTAAATTGCGATTAAATGCCATTGCGCCACGGATGGCGCAAAAGACACTACGGGAGTTAAAATAACCTTAATTTATCCAATAACTACTTCCAAAATAATTTTTTTGGAAGTTTGACATGAGCGAAAAACCCTAAAATCACCCGAGTAATATTGAACCAAGTTATTCAATAAAAAATTCGAATAATTGTTTGAGAACCGCAGCAAAATTCTTTAAAATGTATCAGAAGTTAAAATTTCTGAGATTATGTATTTTGACATTTTAGAGGGTTTCAGGTCAGTAGCCGATATATCGGCTCTGTGCTCACAGAGTTGAAATTCCGAAATTTATAAGGTTGAGAATTTATTTTATATACAGAAATTTCGTTCATTTTATGTCGAGTAATATTTTAATTGTTTAGTCTTTATCAGATGCTCAAAAAAACTACGAAATGTCTCGAGAATAAAAAAAAAAATGTCTCCGAACAAAATGCACAGGCCCTAGTTCTTCATAGGAAATGACAAAAAGAGCCTTCTTTGCGGATGGATTTGCTTTGAATAACGACGAATGTGTTTGTCAAACACGGATATATCCCAGCAATCACAAACCAAAATGTGTGAATGTTCCGGTGATAATGCTGCGCTAACTTTGAATGACAAATGCACTTGTACTAATACCAAGGAATTTTAAATTATCAAAAGAAAATGAATGTATAAAATGTGTGGACTTGGCGCAAAAATTACGGAAAATAATACTTGTGAATGTCTCAAGGGAGGTGAAATTAACATTATCGAAAAATACTTTTGATTTACTGCTGTATAAAATAAAATTTATAAAAATATCGCAAAAGTAGAAGCAAATAAAAGAGAATGTTCAATTTTTAAACATCAGAAATCATTTTTAACCACACACTTCTAACTGTTATGATTCTTATATTGTGTAGTGTTTGTCAGGTGGCTCGACTAGGGCCGCCACCGGGGTCGCGCGCATAACATTATGGGCGGACAATATAGCGAAAGAGAGACTTTTGACATCATAGCTTAGAGCCGATAATTAACAGGATTAAATCCTTCTGTTAAAAAATACTAATTTATAACACAAATGCAAATTGTAAAAGATGGTCTTAATATTTGGCGATATTGGGCACTTTCGGCGATATGGGGGGGAAAAAAATTTGTTCTAAATTGAAAAACGCGTAGGCGTATACGAAATAACGCAAGTTTTAGGAAAGTATTTGAGGATTCTTTAAGTATAAGTTTATTTTATCTGCAGTCTCTATACGAAGAATAATTTTTTCACAAGTGATTTTATGAAACTCAAAATAATGAAAAAAAAATTTTTTTCAAAAAATTATTTTTTCGAAAGAATTGAACGGTAATTGACCCAAATAGAGCCAACATAGACAAATCGATCAATATAGAACATAAGGTGGTATGATTTTGAGTTTTCAGCTTGATTAGCTATTTTTTCACATTTTACTGCATATATTCGACGCGCGGCGATATAAAATAATTGTTTTGTAAGCGACCAAGATATTATATTTTAAATTTGAGACCATCTTTCAAATAGCTAAAGTTTCACTCCTAAATTTGTAACTTATAGTCATTGTAAAAAATGTATGGTTTTTTCAAAAAATACAAGGTGAGTGAACCTCTCTTTTCTCTCGCAGTTATCTAGTTACAACTTCGAAATTTAAAAATGTATACGTGTTGTTCACTTAATTTTCTTGATCTCAATCAGTGACAAATAAGTAAATTGATATCTTCCCAGTTTTTCCCGTGATAAGCGCTCAAAGTATTGCCTTTAGATAGGCTTTTTGGTTGAGGCGAAGTTCTCGTTTCTGGTGTGAGGAGGTTAGACAGAAAAATTTCGAGAAAAATTTCGAAAAAATTTCGACTTTATTTTCGATAGTTTTCCGTTCTTATTCTGATTGACTTTAACCAAAGTTTTAATTTCGAAAATTTGACAAAATTGTTACCTTCAATTAATTTTGAGTTCGAGTTCATAACTAGACTTCCCTACCGCAATTTTGTCATTACGGTTTTTTAAAATCTAAATTGCCAAAACTTAGTTTTTTTCCGCAAATGTTTTATCTAATCGCAAGACTGCCTGATTGTGATTATTCTTATATTTGCGATTAATCTGTAAATTGAACAGTGAAATTGCTTGTTTAAGAATGTTGCGTCAATTTGAAATTTGATTTTTTATTAATTAAATTTTAATTGAACGAACGAAATCAAAACCTCGTGATTCATTATAGCCTGTTGAAGAATAATGAGAAATCTTAGCAAATCAACCGCACACACTTAGGCAGATTGATTCAAATTTATAATCTTTCTTTACTAAAGAACAAATTCCGTAAACTTTTGAACCCTCAGATTCTACTTTCGAGCGATTATCGCTTCGTACTATTTATTATAACACCCCGCACAAAATACTGTTTTGCTCTTACTTAAAACGCCTCCTTTACCGAGGCAATGAACAGATATTAGAAATTGACAGATAGATTAAGGATACGATTAAGAGCATTGGTTTCAAAGACAAGGTTTTTTAATTAAAACTAGTTCGTGCAAACTAACTTAAATGCTAAAACTGTACTTTTGACAAAATCTTCTCAACTTTACGCTTGAAGATTTCGACAAAAATTTTCAAAGTTGATTGTTTATTGTGGGGTTCAGAAATAAAAAGTCTTAAATTAAATAGAGATAGATATTTTGGCCTTAAAATGCGACCAGTACTCCCTTAAATTAATCAGGTGATTGAACCGGTGACAGCATTCAGAAGAAAATTTAGCGCGTGACTCTAGAACTCCACATCACCCGAGAACAAAAATAAAAAAGCAATTTAATGATATTACCACTGCAAAGCCGGAACAGTTTTTTTATCTTTTAACAGAGTGATTAGAGAAAAATCC
>SCLH01000766.1:51873-89842 GCA_004367855.1 Oikopleura vanhoeffeni | reverse complement strand
GTCACGGCGTAGTTCTCACGGCTGTTCAAATTTCAAGATTTAAATGTAATTTGAAAATTTGAGTCGCTTCGCTCCTCAAATTTTCAAATTACAATTAAAATGTTATAATGACAATGTCATATATTTTGTGCCTACATTTTTCAATTAAACTATCAATCTTAATAAAAAATCACTTTTTATCACTTTTCTAAGGTAGCAGTTTATACAATGGTATTTGTGAATGTCAAAAAGATCATCTTTACAATGTTTTTTCAAACAAATGTACAAAATGTACTGGCACCGGTGCAGAAATTCACGATGGGCAATGTAGATGTTCAGTTTATGAAAGTATGCTAATTGACGGTGTTTGCAAGTGTAAAAAATCGTTTACATTCGATGAAATGTCAAAAGAATGCGTTAAATGTATCGGTGTTGGAGCTGTTATTGTAAACGGAAAATGTGCTTGTTCGAGCTCTGGAACTCGACTAGTTAACGGAATATGTATCTGTGAAAAAAATTACATGCATGACAAAGTGTCAAACGAATGCATCAAATGTTCAGGCCTTGGTGCAGACATTTTCGAGGGCGAATGTCATTGCGGGAAATCTGGTACAAAATTGGTTGACGGTGTTTGTAATTGTCAACAAAATCATATTTTTGCTATAATGTCTGAAGAATGTATCAAATGTTCTGGTATTGGGGCTAAAATTTTAGATGCAAAATGTGCTTGCGCATACCCTGGAACTCAATTAGTTAATGGAAAATGTATATGTAAACCAAATTACATTCANTAATCGTGGAAATCCTCCACCACTTTTAAGCAAATAACAGACGTTGCGTTTTTGCAAAATATTTTTCAATTCCCAGACAATTGGGTACAGAGAAGATACCGACTCAATTTTTTTTCGTTTCAAAATGAAAATATTTGACGTCATAATTGAAAGGTTTCAATTTTATTAAGAAATTAACTATAGGTTCAAATTGAGTAAATACCAATGTGTGAAATCACGGACTCCACCAAACTCAATAAATCAATTGGAAAAAGTAAGATTGGATGATTTTAAATCTTGCAATATGGAACATCATCATAACACACCGACGTAATGTTAAAAACCTCAACGTCCACGGCAATACAGCGATATTGGTATGAAAAAAATTTTAACTGAAAATCGTGAAACTGCGCAGTTTTTTTGCCTAGAGCTGACAATATTCGAGCATTATAATGATATGATATAATATATTTCTCAAACCAAAAGTTCAATATTGAGCATTGGCAAAACGATTTTGATAAATATTTATATTTGACAAAAATTTTAAATTCCTTTTTATAAAGAACATGCCATGCCGACCAGGTTATTTATCGGATGAATCAGAAAAACAAATGTATCAAATGCTTCTGGTCCGACATATCCCACATCAGAAATTCGAAGTGTTTTGTGACGAAAGCGAGATACTAGTCATCAATTATACCTGGCGTTGCAGCAGCATAACAATACTTAAAAATTTATGCCAAAGAAATGTATGCAAAATTGTCTCGATATAATGTAGAATGTATGATTGTTTTCTGAATATAATGTATGATATAAATTATTCGAGAATTTCTTAACCCTTGTGAGCATATAAAAAATGTTTCGCCAGAGCCGATATACCGGCTAAACTTTGAACGCTGTTACAGAAAGCCCAGGCAATTAGACTATTGATTTTCTTGATAAGAAGTTGAAAAGTTATATTTTGCATCCAAATTTTAAATTCTAGAATTTCTATTTTAAGTTTAAGAATATGAATTTGAAAAGCAAAGTTCAGCATATCACGTGAAATCTAGCTCGCAGTTGTCTTCATAGATTATATCCTCTCGGAATCTACTGCACAGGTTTGAGCTACACTCTTGTTTTGTCTGATGATATTTATGTATTATGGATCAAAAAGTTTTTATGAAATTAGTCAAGTATTTTTTTTTAAAAATAGGGATTATTAAAAAAAAAAATAGTTATTTGCCCCAATAAAATCATATACAGTGTGTGTGAGACCAATGGGCAACACATGAGCTTGTCAAAAAAAGTGTGCCCATTGGTCTCTACTGTTGCCCATTGGTCACTGTTGCCCATTGGTCTCACCCACTGTATATTACCCACATTTTTTTTAATTATTTTCAGATAAATATAGTGATCAAGTTACTTGTGATTGGAAATATAAAATCAACTAATTTTTGATTGCTGGATTATAATTTTTGAAAATAATTTATTTCACTCTGAAATTTGAATAGAGATTTTGAAATTTAATTTCCCATAAGAAAAATATCTGTTCTTTTAAATAATATCAATAACTTAACTCCCGTAGTGGCCGACAATCTCGGACCGTAGTGTCTTTGCGCCATCCGTGGCGTTGCGTTTGAATTAACATTATAACCGAAGATTCATGATGAACATAATATTTTTCTCAATGATAATCATATTTTTCAAGGAATTCTCTACAGTCCTATAGAAACAATGTTTTGATTTATAAGACGTCATAATGTAAAAGAAGAAAATTAAAAATTCTCTCATTTTCGCCGATTTGAAAGTCTTAAAAACTTCTAAGGAACCAATTCATTTTTCAAAAATTGATTTAAAGCAATTTTTGAAAAAAAAACAGTACTACTTTTACCAAACTTATTCCTTAATTATACGGTCACGTGATCATTTTGAGGTATCGTGTAGAAAAAAAAACGTCTTAGATTTTTTTTTGATCCCGCTCAAAGAGTTTTGTTTGATGATTCAAATTTTTTTGCAAAAATAAGTTTGTAATACAGTAAAAATTTTCGAAAAAAAACGCACAAACGTCAATTATCCAAATAGTCGATCGATCACTTTGTAAATTGTCATTCATACATGATTAAGGGTTCTAAATTGCGATTAAATGCCATTGCGCCACGGATGGCGCAAAAGACACTACGGGAGTTAAAATAACCTTAATTTATCCAATAACTACTTCCAAAATAATTTTTTTGGAAGTTTGACATGAGCGAAAAACCCTAAAATCACCCGAGTAATATTGAACCAAGTTATTCAATAAAAAATTCGAATAATTGTTTGAGAACCGCAGCAAAATTCTTTAAAATGTATCAGAAGTTAAAATTTCTGACATTATGTATTTTGACATTTTAGAGGGTTTCAGGTCAGTAGCCGATATATCGGCTCTGTGCTCACAGAGTTGAAATTCCGAAATTTATAAGGTTGAGAATTTATTTTATATAAGAATTTCGTTCATTTTATGTCGAGTAATATTTTAATTGTTTAGTCTTTATCAGATGCTCAAAAAAACTACGAAATGTCTCGAGAATAAAAAAAAAAATGTCTCCGAACAAAATGCACAGGCCCTAGTTCTTCATAGGAAATGACAAAAAGACGCCTTCTTTGCGGATGGATTTGCTTTGAATAACGACGAATGTGTTTGTCAAACACGGATATATCCCAGCAATCACAAACCAAAATGTGTGAATGTTCCGGTGATAATGCTGCGCTAACTTTGAATGACAAATGCACTTGTACTAATACCAAGGAATTTTAAATTATCAAAAGAAAATGAATGTATAAAATGTGTGGACTTGGCGCAAAAATTACGGAAAATAATACTTGTGAATGTCTCAAGGGAGGTGAAATAAACATTATCGAAAAATACTTTTGATTTACTGCTGTATAAAATAAAATTTATAAAAATATCGCAAAAGTAGAAGCAAATAAAAGAGAATGTTCAATTTTTAAACATCAGAAATCATTTTTAACCACACACTTCTAACTGTTATGATTCTTATATTGTGTAGTGTTTGTCAGGTGGCTCGACTAGGGCCGCCACCGGGGTCGCGCGCATAACATTATGGGCGGACAATATAGCGAAAGAGAGACTTTTGACATCATAGCTTAGAGCCGATAATTAACAGGATTAAATCCTTCTGTTAAAAAATACTAATTTATAACACAAATGCAAATTGTAAAAGATGGTCTTAATATTTGGCGATATTGGGCACTTTCGGCGATATGGGGGGGAAAAAAATTTGTTCTAAATTGAAAAACGCGTAGGCGTATACGAAATAACGCAAGTTTTAGGAAAGTATTTGAGGATTCTTTTAAGTATAAGTTTATTTTATCTGCAGTCTCTATACGAAGAATAATTTTTTCACAAGTGATTTTATGAAACTCAAAATAATGAAAAAAAAATTTTTTTCAAAAAATTATTTTTTCGAAAGAATTGAACGGTAATTGACCCAAATAGAGCCAACATAGACAAATCGATCAATATAGAACATAAGGTGGTATGATTTTGAGTTTTCAGCTTGATTAGCTATTTTTTCACATTTTACTGCATATATTCGACGCGCGGCGATATAAAATAATTGTTTTGTAAGCGACCAAGATATTATATTTTAAATTTGAGACCATCTTTCAATAGCTAAAGTTTCACTCTAAATTTGTAACTTATAGTCATGTAAAAAATGTATGGTTTTTTCAAAAAATACAAGGTGAGTGAACCTCTCTTTCTCTCGCAGTTATCTAGTTACAACTTCGAAATTTAAAAATGTATACGTGTTGTTCACTTAATTTCTTGATCTCAATCAGTGACAAATAAGTAAATTGATATCTTCCCAGTTTTTCCCGTGATAAGCGCTCAAAGTATTGCCTTTAGATAGGCTTTTGGTTGAGGCGAAGTTCTCGTTTCTGGGTGAGGAGGTTAACAGAAAAATTTCGAGAAAAATTTTCGAAAAAATTTCGATTTATTTTTCGATAGTTTTCCGTTCTATTCTGATTGACTTTTAACCAAAGTTTTTAATTTCGAAAATTTGACAAAATTGTTACCTTCAATTAATTTTGAGTTCGAGTTCAGTATCTAGACTTCCCTACCGAATTTTGTCATGACGGTTTTTTAAAATCTAAATTGACCAAAACTTAGTTTTTTTCCGCAAATGTTTTATCTAATCGCAAGACTGCCTGATTGTGAATTTTCTTATATTTGCGATTAATCTGTAAATTGAACAGTGAAATTGCTTGTTTAAGAATGTTGCGTCAATTTGAAATTTGATTTTTTATTAATTAAATTTTAATTGAACGAACGAAATCAAAACCTCGTGATTCATTATAGCCTGTTGAAGAATAATGAGAAATCTTAGCAAATCAACCGCACACACTTAGGCAGATTGATTCAAATTTATAATCTTTCTTTACTAAAGAACAAATTCCGTAAACTTTTGAACCCTCAGATTCTACTTTCGAGCGATTATCGCTTCGTACTATTTATTATAACACCCCGCACAAAATACTGTTTTGCTCTTACTTAAAACGCCTCCTTTAATCCGAGGCATTGAACAGATATTAGAAATTGACAGATAGATTAAGGATACGATTAAGAGCATTGGTTTCAAAGACAAGGTTTTTTAATTAAAACTAGTTCGTGCAAACTAACTTAAATGCTAAAACTGTACTTTTGACAAAATCTTCTCAAATTTTCGCTTGAAGCATTCGACAAAAATTTTCAAAGTTGATTGTTTATTGTGGGTTCAGAATAAAAAGTCTTAAATTAATCAGAGATAGATAAACCGGTTGATGGCATTCAGAAGAAAATTTGCGCGTGACTCTAGAACTCCACATCACACATCACCGCGAGAACAAAAAAATCACAAAGCAATTTAATGATATACATGCAAAGCCGGAACAGTTTTTTTATCCTTTACAGAGTGATTAGAGAAAAAATCCTACCTCCTCATGCGTAGTGTCACGGCGTACAGTTCTCCACGGCTGTTCAAATTTAAGATTATAATGTAATTTGAAAATTTGAGTCGCTTCGCTCCTCAATTTTCAAATTACAATTAAAATGTTATAATGACAATGTCATATATTTTGTGCCTACATTTTTCAATTTAAACTATCAATCTTAATAAAAAATCACTTTTTATCACTTTTCTAAGGTAGCAGTTTATACAATGGTATTTGTGAATGTCAAAAAGATCATCTTTAACAATGTTTTTTCAAAGCAAATGTACAAAATGTACTGGCACCGGTGCAGAAATTCACGATGGGCAATGTAGATGTTCAGTTTATGAAGTATGCATATTAGACGGTGTTTGCAAGTGTAAAAAATCGTTTACATTCGATGAAATGTCAAAAGAATGCGTTAAATGTATCGGTGTTAGCTGTTATGTGAAACGGAAAATGTGCTTGTTCGAGCTCTGGAACTCGACTAGTTAACGGAATATGTATCTGTGAAAAAATTACATGCAATGAACAAAGTGTCAAACGAATGCATCAAATGTTCAGGCCTTGGTGCAGACATTTTCGAGGGCGAATGTCATTGCGGGAAATCTGGTACAAAATTGGTTGACGGTGTTTGTAATTGTCAACAAAATCATATTTTTGCTATAATGTCTGAAGAATGTATCAAATGTTCTGGTATTGGGGCTAAAATTTTAGATGCAAAATGTGCTTGCGCATACCCTGGAACTCAATTAGTTAATGGAAAATGTATATGTAAACCAAATTACATTCAAGACAAAATTTCAAACGAATGCATCAAATGTTCGGGCCTTGGCGCAGAAATTTTTGAAGAGCAATGTCATTGTACAGAACTTGGTACAAAATTGATTGACAGTGTTTGCAAATGCCAAGAAAATTATACATATAACGAGTTTACAAAAAAGTGTCTGAAATGTACTGGAATTGGAGCAAAAATGCAGGAAAATTTATGTACATGCCGAAAATTAGACACGTTGTTACAGGAAAAATATGTCAATAACATGTATGTAGGAACATGTACTTGTAAAAAAGGTTACATGGTTGACAAATTGTCAGACAACTGCATAAAGTGCTCTGGATTTAATGCTGAAATTAATAACGGAACATGTTCATGTGAAAAATCGGGAACAATGCTAATCGATGGAGTTTGTAAATGTCAAGAAAATTACATTTATGCTGAATTTTCTGACAAATGTATCAAATGTTCTGGTNTAATCGTGGAAATCCTCCACCACTTTTAAGCAAATAACAGACGTTGCGTTTTTGCAAAATATTTTTCAATTCCCAGACAATTGGGTACAGAGAAGATACCGACTCAATTTTTTTTTCGTTTCAAAAATGAAATATATTGACGTCATAATGAAAGGTTTCAATTTATAAAGAAATTTAACTATAGGTTCAATTGAGTTAAATAACCAAATGTGTGAAATCACGGACTCCACCAAACTCAAATAAATGCAAATTGAAAAGTAAGATTGGATGATTTTAAATCTTGCAATATGAACATCATCATAACACACTGACGTAATTGTTAAAAACCTCAACGTCCACGCAATACAGCGATATGGTATGAAAAAAATTTAACTGAAAAATCGTGAAACTGCGCAGTTTTTTTGCGCTAGACTGACAATATTCGAAGCACTATAATGATATGATATAATATATTTCTCAATACCAAAAGTATCAAATATTGAGCATTGCAAAAGATTTTGATAAATTTTCAATATTTGACAAAAATTTTAAATTCCTTTTTATAAAACATCTCATGCGACCAAGGTTATTATCCTGATGAATCAGAAAAACAAATGTATCAAATCGTTCTGGTCCGACAATCCCCATCAGAAATTCGAAGTGTTTTGTGACGGAAAGCGAATTTAACTATCATCAATTATACCTGGCGTTTCAGCTTAGGCTAACAATACTTAAAAATTTATGCCAAAAAATGTATGCACAAATTGTCTCGATATAATGTAGATGTATGATTAGTTTTGAATCATAATGTATGATATAAATATTCGAGAATTTCTTAACCCTTGTGAGCATATAAAAAATGTTTCGCCAGAGCCGATATACCGGCTAAACTTTGAACGCTGTTACAGAAAGCCCAGGCAATTAGACTATTGATTTTCTTGATAAGAAGTTGAAAAGTTATATTTTGCATCCAAATTTTAAATTCTAGAATTTCTATTTTAAGTTTAAGAATATGAATTTGAAAAGCAAAGTTCAGCATATCACGTGAAATCTAGCTCGCAGTTGTCTTCATAGATTATATCCTCTCGGAATCTACTGCACAGGTTTGAGCTACACTCTTGTTTTGTCTGATGATATTTATGTATTATGGATCAAAAAGTTTTTATAAATTAGTCAAGTATTTTTTTTTAAAAATAGGGATTATTAAAAAAAAAAATAGTTATTGTGCCCCAATAAAATCATATACAGTGGTGTGAGACCAATGGGCAACACATGAGCTTGTCAAAAAAAGTGTGCCCATTGGTCTCTACTGTTGCCCATTGGTCACTGTTGCCCATTGGTCTCACCCACTGTATATTACCCACATTTTTTTTAATTATTTTCAGATAAATATAGTGATCAAGTTACTTGTGATTGGAAATATAAAATCAACTAATTTTTGATTGCTGGATTATAATTTTTGAAAATAATTTATTTCACTCTGAAATTTGAATAGAGATTTTGAAATTTAATTTCCCACAAGAAAAATATCTGTTCTTTTAAATAATATCAATAACTTAACTCCCGTAGTGGCCGACAATCTCGGACCGTAGTGTCTTTGCGCCATCCGTGGCGTTGCGTTTGAATTAACATTATAACCGAAGATTCATATGAACATAATATTTTTCTCAATGATAATCATATTTTTCAAGAATTCTCTACAGTCCTATAGAAACAATGTTTTGATTTATAAGACGTCATAATGTAAAAGAAGAAAATTAAAAATTCTCTCATTTTCGCCGATTTGAAAGTCTTAAAAACTTCTAAGGAACCAATTCATTTTTCAAAAATTGATTTAAAGCAATTTTTGAAAAAAAAACAGTACTACTTTTACCAAACTTATTCCTTAATTATACGGTCACGTGATCATTTTGAGGGTATCGTGTAGAAAAAAAAACGTCTTAGATTTTTTTTTGATCCCGCTCAAAGAGTTTTGTTTGATGATTCAAATTTTTTTGCAAAAATAAGTTTGTAATACAGTAAAAATTTTCGAAAAAAAACGCACAAACGTCAATTATCCAAATAGTCGATCGATCACTTTGTAAATTGTCATTCATACATGATTAAGGGTTCTAAATTGCGATTAAATGCCATTGCGCCACGGATGGCGCAAAAGACACTACGGGAGTTAAAATAACCTTAATTTATCCAATAACTACTTCCAAAATAATTTTTTTGGAAGTTTGACATGAGCGAAAAACCCTAAAATCACCCGAGTTAATATTGAACCAAGTTATTCAATAAAAAATTCGAATAATTGTTTGAGAACCGCAGCAAAATTCTTTAAAATGTATCAGAAGTTAAAATTTCTGACATTATGTATTTTGACATTTTAGAGGGTTTCAGGTCAGTAGCCGATATATCGGCTCTGTGCTCACAGAGTTGAAATTCCGAAATTTATAAGGTTGAGAATTTATTTTATATACAGAAGTTTCGTTCATTTTATGTCGAGTAATATTTTAATTGTTTAGTCTTTATCAGATGCTCAAAAAAACTACGAAATGTCTCGAGAATAAAAAAAAAAATGTCTCCGAACAAAATGCACAGGCCCTAGTTCTTCATAGGAAATGACAAAAAGAGCCTTCTTTGCGGATGGATTTGCTTTGAATAACGACGAATGTGTTTGTCAAACACGGATATATCCCAGCAATCACAAACCAAAATGTGTGAATGTTCCGGTGATAATGCTGCGCTAACTTTGAATGACAAATGCACTTGTACTAATACCAAGGAATTTTAAATTATCAAAAGAAAATGAATGTATAAAATGTGTGGACTTGGCGCAAAAATTACGGAAAATAATACTTGTGAATGTCTCAAGGGAGGGGAAATTAACATTATCGAAAAATACTTTTGATTTACTGCTGTATAAAATAAAATTTATAAAAATATCGCAAAAGTAGAAGCAAATAAAAGAGAATGTTCAATTTTTAAACATCAGAAATCATTTTTAACCACACACTTCTAACTGTTATGATTCTTATATTGTGTAGTGTTTGTCAGGTGGCTCGACTAGGGCCGCCACCGGGGTCGCGCGCATAACATTATGGGCGGACAATATAGCGAAAGAGAGACTTTTGACATCATAGCTTAGAGCCGATAATTAACAGGATTAAATCCTTCTGTTAAAAAATACTAATTTATAACACAAATGCAAATTGTAAAAGATGGTCTTAATATTTGGCGATATTGGGCACTTTCGGCGATATGGGGGGGAAAAAAATTTGTTCTAAATTGAAAAACGCGTAGGCGTATACGAAATAACGCAAGTTTTAGGAAAGTATTTGAGGATTCTTTGAAGTATAAGTTTATTTTATCTGCAGTCTCTATACGAAGAATAATTTTTTCACAAGTGATTTTATGAAACTCAAAATAATGAAAAAAAAATTTTTTTCAAAAAATTATTTTTTCGAAAGAATTGAACGGTAATTGACCCAAATAGAGCCAACATAGACAAATCGATCAATATAGAACATAAGGTGGTATGATTTTGAGTTTTCAGCTTGATTAGCTATTTTTTCACATTTTACTGCATATATTCGACGCGCGGCGATATAAAATAATTGTTTTGTAAGCGACCAAGATATTATATTTTAAATTTGAGACCATCTTTCAAATAGCTAAAGTTTCACTCCTAAATTTGTAACTTATAGTCATTGTAAAAAATGTATGGTTTTTTCAAAAAATACAAGGTGAGTGAACCTCTCTTTTCTCTCGCAGTTATCTAGTTACAACTTCGAAATTTAAAAATGTATACGTGTTGTTCACTTAATTTTCTTGATCTCAATCAGTGACAAATAAGTAAATTGATATCTTCCCAGTTTTTCCCGTGATAAGCGCTCAAAGTATTGCCTTTAGATAGGCTTTTTGGTTGAGGCGAAGTTCTCGTTTCTGGTGTGAGGAGGTTAGACAGAAAAATTTCGAGAAAAATTTCGAAAAAATTTCGACTTTATTTTCGATAGTTTTCCGTTCTTATTCTGATTGACTTTAACCAAAGTTTTAATTTCGAAAATTTGACAAAATTGTTACCTTCAATTAATTTTGAGTTCGAGTTCATAACTAGACTTCCCTACCGCAATTTTGTCATTACGGTTTTTTAAAATCTAAATTGCCAAAACTTAGTTTTTTTCCGCAAATGTTTTATCTAATCGCAAGACTGCCTGATTGTGATTATTCTTATATTTGCGATTAATCTGTAAATTGAACAGTGAAATTGCTTGTTTAAGAATGTTGCGTCAATTTGAAATTTGATTTTTTATTAATTAAATTTTAATTGAACGAACGAAATCAAAACCTCGTGATTCATTATAGCCTGTTGAAGAATAATGAGAAATCTTAGCAAATCAACCGCACACACTTAGGCAGATTGATTCAAATTTATAATCTTTCTTTACTAAAGAACAAATTCCGTAAACTTTTGAACCCTCAGATTCTACTTTCGAGCGATTATCGCTTCGTACTATTTATTATAACACCCCGCACAAAATACTGTTTTGCTCTTACTTAAAACGCCTCCTTTATTCCGAGGCATGAACAGATATTAGAAATTGACAGATAGATTAAGGATACGATTAAGAGCATTGGTTTCAAAGACAAGGTTTTTTAATTAAAACTAGTTCGTGCAAACTAACTTAAATGCTAAAACTGTACTTTTGACAAAATCTTCTCAAATTTTCGCTTGAAGCATTCGACAAAAATTTTCAAAGTTGATTGTTTATTGTGGGTTCAGAATAAAAAGTCTTAAATTAATCAGAGATAGATAAACCGGTTGATGGCATTCAGAAGAAAATTTGCGCGTGACTCTAGAACTCCACATCACACATCACCGCGAGAACAAAAAAATCACAAAGCAATTTAATGATATCACATGCAAAGCCGGAACAGTTTTTTTATCCTTTACAGAGTGATTAGAGAAAAAATCCTACCTCCTCATGCGTAGTGTCACGGCGTACAGTTCTCCACGGCTGTTCAAATTTAAGATTATAATGTAATTTGAAAATTTGAGTCGCTTCGCTCCTCAATTTTCAAATTACAATTAAAATGTTATAATGACAATGTCATATATTTTGTGCCTACATTTTTCAATTTAAACTATCAATCTTAATAAAAAATCACTTTTTATCACTTTTCTAAGGTAGCAGTTTATACAATGGTATTTGTGAATGTCAAAAAGATCATCTTTAACAATGTTTTTTCAAACAAATGTACAAAATGTACTGGCACCGGTGCAGAAATTCACGATGGGCAATGTAGATGTTCAGTTTATGAAGTATGCATATTAGACGGTGTTTGCAAGTGTAAAAAATCGTTTACATTCGATGAAATGTCAAAAGAATGCGTTAAATGTATTCGGTGTTAGCTGTTATGTAAACGGAAAATGTGCTTGTTCGAGCTCTGGAACTCGACTAGTTAACGGAATATGTATCTGTGAAAAAATTACATGCATGACAAAGTGTCAAACGAAGCATCAAATGTTCAGGCCTTGGTCAGACATTTTCGAGGGGAATGATTGGGGAAGGAATCTGGTACAAAATTGGTTGACGGTGTTTGTAATTGTCAAAAATCATATTTTTGCTATAATGTCTGAAGAATGTTACAATGTTCTGGTATGGGCTAAAATTTTAGATGCAAAATGTGCTTGCGCATACCCTGGAACTCAATTAGTTAATGGAAAATGTATATGTAAACAATTACATTCAAGACAAATATTCAAACGAATGCATCAAATGTCGGGCCTTTGGCGCGAAAATTTTTGAAGAGCAATGCATTGTACAGAACTTGGTACAAAAATTGATTGACAGTGTTTGTAAATGCCAAGAAATTTACATATACGAGTTTACAAAAAGGTCTGAATGTACTGGAATTGGGAGCAAAAATGCAGGAAAAATTTATGTACATGCCGAAAATTAAGCACGTTGTTTACAGGAAAAATATGTCAATAACAATGTATGTAGGAACATGTACTTGTAAAAAAGGTTACATGGTTGACAAATTGTCAGACAACTGCATAAAGTGCTCTGGATTTAATGCTGAAATTAATAACGGAACATGTTCATGTGAAAAATCGGGAACAATGCTAATCGATGGAGTTTGTAAATGTCAAGAAAAATTACATTTATGCTGAGATTTTCTGACAAAATGTATCAAATGTTCGGTAATGGGGCCAGACTGTTCAATGAACAATGTACCTGTTAAACTCAGGAACTAAACTAGTAAATGCAATGTGTACATGTGAAACAAATTACATTCATGACACAATTTCAAACGAATGTATCAAATGTTCAGGCGTAAGTGCGACAATTTTTAAAGGACAATGTCAATGTGCAGAACCTGGTACAGAATTGGTTGACACTGCTTGCAAATGTCGAGAAAATCATACTTATAGCGAGATAAAAAACACATGTGTGAGATGTACTGGAGTTGGCGCTGAGATAATAAATAATTTTTGTGCATGTCCAAAACCAGACACAATATTACTAGATGAATTTGTGGATAATATTTATGTAAATACTTGTTCGTGTAGAACCGATTACATGCTTGACGAACTATCACAGAACTGCATAAAGTGCTTTGGAAATGGTGCTGAATTAAATAACGGAACATGTTCGTGTTCAAAATATGGTACAATGCTAGAGAATAGATATTTTTGTAAATGTGATGATAATCATAAGTTTTCTAAAATGTCTAAAGAATGTATCAAATGTTCTGGTACTGGGGCTAAACTTGTAAATGATAAATGTGTTTGCGCGAAAAATGATACTGATTTTATAAATGATGTTTGCGAATGTGCTGAAGATTTTGTTTTGGATGCTATATCAAATGAATGTGTCAAATGTCAAAATGGAATATTTAAAGATAAAATGTGCATATGTACTGAAAATTTCATCATGGACAGTTCAAATAATAAGTGTATTCAGTGTTCTGGACCCGGCGCAGTGAGGGATCTAAAATTTATCGAGACATACTGAAAAATGTGTCTTGATGACAGTTTTGAAAATAAGACACGATTAAAAGTTTGGTCAAAATACTGAGATAAAAAGAGCGGTCAAAATACTCAGTAATATTGAAAATATATAACAAAATTCAATCCAAACTATGATAAAGTATTCGATCCCTTTCATAGGAATTCATAGTGGAATTTGCATGTGTGACGATGGATTTATAATCGATAAAAGTGGATCAAAATGTTATCCATGCAATAATGGGTTTCTTGAACACGACATCTGCACATGTGAAAGCGATTTTAGTCCGATAAAAAACAAAACAGAATGTATAAAATGTGTTGGAGACAGGGATCACAAGATATATCTTAGTAACGCTTAGTCAAATAAAAAAAATATTTTTTGAGTTTCTTACCATGACTTTCACGCTTTTTCCTAAAGCCCGTATGTTTCACGAACCGCATGAATATATCCAGAGAAATATTAAGTTTTTTTAAGTTGATTATTTTTTCAAAATTGTCATCTCTAATTTTCGAGGGCGCTTATGTTGAAAACGACATTTGCAAATGTGACGAAAATTCAATCCGAATGCAGTTTGTAGACATTTATCATTCAACATCTGGAATTGAATGTATGAAATGTGCCGAAATTGAGCTGATAAATTCTAATCAAACCGAATGTATTCTCTGTTCGGGTACTGGAGCATATTTGAGTTCAAAAAATAAGTGTAAATGTCGGCATTCGAGCAAATTAATTGATAATGTGTGCGTTTGTAGAGACAAGTTTTTATTGTCGTCTTCCGGAAAATGTCTCAGATGTAAAAATGGATATTTAAATGAAGATGAAAAGTGTACATGTCACAATGATTATATCCTGGGACTTGATAACGAATGTCAATATTGCAAAGATGGATTTTTAGATCAAGATAATCATTGTGCTTGCAATGAGAGTTTCATGATATCAGAAAACAATGAGTGTATTCAGCCAGGGTAGACAAGTAACTATGCGATGTTGAGCTAGTATTTTCATATATGAAGAATATATAATGAAGAAAGTATTTTTGTATTATTCTTTGTGCAACCTGTTTTCTCAAAATAGGAAATGAGAAAATGTTAGACATTTAATTTTTACTAAAAACCATGCCTGAAAATTGAATATAAATTCAAACTGAGCAAAAATGATCATTGGTGGTATCGCAGTCATCCGTAAACAGATTATCCCGTCGACTTAAAAATTTATATCCAGTTACTTTCAAAATTAAATTTCACAAGGTACAGAGGTAATTATAGATAAGTATACTAGACAGGCAAAATTGATTTTGGATTGACAAAGTATCATAAGAGCAATTAACGTTTATTACATCTTGGCATAATTTACTATCCGCCAATGAAAAAGTTTATTCTGACAAAGAAGTAGGTGGTTGAAAAATTTGAGCGTTCTGATTTATAAATAGCTTTGAAAATAAAATATTTTTTTTAAATCACTTGCAATCCTGTTAAAATTTATAACCGTTTTAGAAATTGCATATGATTAAGCTTGAGATTTTTTTTATTTTTTTGAAAAAATTCAAGCGAAATTTCAAGCTTTAAAGGGGTGGAGGTGGCGATCATTTATAGCCGTTTTAACAATAATTTGCAAAATTTTATTTTTTTCCGAATAAAGTGACTATAAGAAAATTCAAGGCTTTCACGAAAAATTCGTATCTCCTCCAGAAATTTTCTCAAAATTTGAAAATTTTCGAATTTTGAAAATTATTTTCGGTCTAGCTCGAAAACTAAAAGAGATATAGAGTTAAAACCAAAAAAAATAAATTGGCATAGCTGTTTTAGTATAATAGTGAATATCTTATATCAAAATAAAAAATAATCATTTTTGACTCACTGTCAATTTTGTCCAGCGTGCATCTTCATGGTCAGTGTGAGAGACAGAGTGCCTATTTCAAAATTTTATCGGATACAATTTTTTTAAATTGTATAAGCTATTTGCTGTTTAAATCAGATTGAAATTGTATGCAAATTAAGGGAAAAGATAGGGTTTGAAAAATTAACGATAGAGAGCATTCTAGGGCAAATTTCAAAAATCTGTAGGAAGCGTTTCTTTTTATTTTAAATTATTTTGAATAGTGGATTATTGGTACTGGCCGATTAAAAACCAGAGAGGAGATATCATATTGCGCTTTTTTTAAAATTTGCTCTCTAGCTCTAATTGGTGATGTCAAAATGATTCTTAAGTTTTTTGGTGTTGACCAGGGATAGAATTTTTTCAAAATTTGACCAGGTCGGGTCGGGTCGATTTTTATTCTGAAATTTTCCAGGTCGGGTCGGGTCGAAGGTCGGGAGAATTTTGTTCAAGGGAAATTTCAAGGGCGAGTGGCATTCGAGTTAAAAGGGAAATAGCTTCGATATTAAGGGGGATGGGCTCGAGATTTTAAGGAGAGTGGGCTCGATATTAGAGGGGAGTGGGCTCGATATTGATTTCTAGAATTTTTTTTCATTTTTGTAAAAAATTTTCAAATTAAATTTTATTTTAAATTTTTGTAAATAAATTTTCAAATTAAATTTTATTGTTTTCAACAAATTTTTAAACAGAATTTTCAAGTTTAAAGAAAATATTCAATTTTGAAACGTCATTCTAAATTTTTCTATAAAATTTTGAATGTTCGGACAAAATGTTCATTATTAAACATAATTCCATTTTTTTTTTAAATTTTCATTTTTTATGTAAAGTTTTGAAAATTTTCACCTTTTAATGTAAGAAAGTCGACTTCTATTCCAGGTAGGCTCAGTGCCGAAAATTGCGACTTGGAAAATCAGCTCTCTGATGATATCTATATATTTTAAAGATATTTACAAATAAATAATAATAAAATGATCGATTTATAGTCTAAACTACATAAAAAATTATGTTTTTTCAGAAAAATTTCAGCGGGTCGGTAGGTCGGCGACTTTTCCAGACCTGACCCGACCCGACCTGCGTTCCGGGTCGAAATTTCCGACCCGGCGACCCGGAAAGTCCGATCCCTGGTGTCGACTTCAAATTGTTTGAGCATCAAGATTTTTTTTTCATTTTACCTTAACTATGTCCCGTATTCTCACAATATTGCCTTCAAGTGAAAATATGCCAAAAAGGTCATATTTGGTTCAATTATTTGTACTTTTGCGTCACTTGGCCATTGAAAACTTCGTTTTTTGCCTTAAAATACGACGACCACCCCCTTAAAGGATATTATTAAGGATATATGCAAGTTTTCCTCAAAATTTTCGAAAAATGCTGATTTTTGAAAACCGTGATGAATTTTCCGTTGAATCACAGAAACTAAAAGTGCTCCGAAAATAAATAAAATCTGAGCTGGCCAATTTTTTCCGTTCCTTCCTAAAATTATGCACAAACAATCGTGGCTAATTTCAAGAAATATAATATTGCCACTAAAAAGTTAATACAATTAAAAATACTTTGTTTTACCCTAAATACAGTGTTCTGGTCCCATGTCTTATCTGAATAATGAAGGCGAATGCGATTGCTTCAGTGATACGTCGATGATTGATACAATGTCAACAAAATGCCTTTGTGGTGATGGATTTTTAATAACTGAATCAAACAATGATTGCATAAAATGTGTTAACGGCACCCTCAATGAAAATAATAAATGCCTTTGTTCTGAACTAGAATTTCTTTCTGAACAAAATGAATGCACTTCAAATTTAGTTATACCATCAGCTACGGTGTCCGATAATCAAAAACTGTAAAAAACATAAAATTCAAAAGGGATTTTGTTAAGTTTTATAATAAAATTTTTTTGTTCCAAATTTTTTTGTGACGATTTTTTTTTTGAATTTAACAGAAAAAAAATTATTTACAATGGCTACGTTAAATACTCCGTCATTATTACATCTAATCAGGAACAGAAAAAGGGTTTTTACACCGAGTCATTGTATTTTAAAAGCCTAAAAAATAAAAAAAGGATATAAACACTCAAAATTTTCATGATAATTTCTTGAAAATCTAAGACAACCACTTTGACCTCAGACTGTCTGACACCCTACCATCAGTTAAATGTGAAGATGGCTCAATTCTTTCAATGGATGAATGCATCAAATGTGAAGGTCCTGGGACCGAATTAACAAATAAAAACAAATGTGATTGTAAACAAGATATATCAAAGCTGTCTTCTGACAACACCACATGCATAAAATGCTCTGGACCTGGAAGTATGCTAGAAAATGATAAATGCGTTTGTTCTGAAGGAGCAACTCCTTCTGAAGATGATAAATGCGCTTTAATTATAGTTATACCGCCCGTACCAATTGTTCAGTGTGAAGATGATTCCATTTTTTCCGGAGATGAATGCATCAAATGTAAAGGTCCTGGAGCAGAATTATCAAATAATAATTGTGCTTGTAAAAATGATATATCGAAGTTATCTTCTGACGAAACGACTTGCATAAAATGCTCTGGGCCAAGAAGCATGCTAGAACATGATGAATGTTCATGTGAAAATGGATTTTTGCTGCATCCAGTTTTGAGTTATTGATGTTTTGATGATGAAAACTTATCACAAAAAAAATAAGAAAATAAATAAAAAAATTTATCGGAACATTTGAGTTTTTTTTTCAGTAATTGAAAAAGTCTGATCTAGATATTTTAAAAATACTGACTCTTAAAATACTTGAGACCTAATCTTAATACGGATATCCTTTAATATCCTCCCAACAAGGGATATATTAATCTCCACTCCATATCCCTTTATAACAATTTTGTTGCATTTCCAACCCTGATTTGCAAACGTAGTGTGTTTTTAAGTAGTAATACCGGGATTGCAACAAAAGTGTGATAAAGGGATATAAAACAGTAAGGCTTGATTAATATGAAACTTTATGCGGAGAGATGTATGGCTAAGTTCATTCGTTATAGGTACAATACTAATCTGGAGAACCAATTCGAGCGTGAAATTAGTGACTCACTTTCATACGGGGTGAATATTCATATCCTGTTGCAATTCTTTCTGTTCGAAGTCAAAGCACTACACTCGTGTGTATAATTCAGCCTATCACAGCCTAGAGCCGCCCTATCACCATCTCAAAATATATATGTATTCAACACTGAATTTTACACACGAGTGTAGTGCTTCGACTTCGAACAGAAAAAATTGCAACAGGATATGGATTACCGACTGTAAGGAGCAAATTACTACTCGCGCCATATGCGAAATATCCGACTCAAAATGTCGAGCAATGTAGTGTAGTTGGTTTACACACTTGAATCATGATGATAGAGCCCCGGCTTGTCTTTCCACCATTTTCAGGAATTATGATAACTTACAAGCAGGCTTCCAAAAGGGATGCATCCCCGCTGATTTTCCATCCCTATCCCCTTTTAATCCCGTTTTGGAGAAAACGGGATAGGGATGAAGGGATAGATTATCCCCTTTTATCCTGGGCCCGGGATAGACTTTATCCCTTTTTATCCCGTTTTTTAAATACTAACAAAATTTTAGCTTACAGACCGAATTACTTGGGGATATATTTGAAGGAAGAATATTGTCAAAATAATTTTTGCTGCATTTTGGATGACTCATCACTTTCGGTTCAACGTACAAATCGTGTCTATTAATTTATAAATCACTTGGGGGGTATACAGCAGGGTCCGGCGGATAGGTGAAAGTTTTTTCGCTCAAACCTCAACCTATTATGCCGGATTTCACCTATTAGCCGGATGTTTCACCCATCCGCCGGACGGCTGGGAAGATACGCTCTGATTGGTCAATAAAAACAAGGTCTAGATTTTATAATTTAGTTAAAGGGTAGTCAGAGTGAGAATTAAGGCTGATTTTTTGCTCCATTTTTAAATCATAATATGCAAAGTGACGGTTTTGAAAACACAGAAACTACTTTCGGATTATTGACTCACGCAGTAATTTGAATTTAGCTTCTAAAATGCATTTTATTTGATTTTATTCGGCCAAATATTATAAAATAAAATTTCTACAGCCTGGAGTTTTTTTTAATTGGGCCCATTTTTTCTCCAGTCGGCTAGACAGCGTTTGACTGGAGAAAAAAAGGCCCAAAACCACAAAAGCTAAATTGGGCCATTTTTTCTCCGGAGAAAAAAATGGCCCAATTTTGCAGGGAACTTTGAAAAATCGTTCTAATATTTGAATAAAATATTATTATCAATAATATTTTAATAATATTATTAACTGAGAGAAATGAGTGAAAAACTTTGAAAATTGTCGCGAGACAATTTCAACCAAAAAAATATAACTTATCTGAAGATGTTCAAACAATACACGGACTTATCTGAAAAAAGAAAGGAAATTTTATATTATATTCGAACCATGCGGAAAATTTAAATATTCTGGAAAAATATTTACTTCACTTGATTTGGAGAAGGTTGCCGCTTTTGGGTTGAATTATATCGACCAGACTGGAAATTAAATTGTGTCGTGAATACATCACTACAAAGAAATGTGTAGACTGTGGTTGTCATGCACTTATAATCGCAGAGAATATTTCCAGAAGATGTCTCAACTTTGATTTTCAAACGAAAGAAGTAAATAGCTATCGTGAAAAAATTGCCTATGAAATAATTGCTGGGAATTTATTTGAACAAAATGTGTGCAGATTTTGAGGCAAATCAACTGTAAGATAAATAATGAAACGACAAATTAATTGAAATGTTTGTCATTCAAAAATTCTCAAATAGGCCATATTTTGGCTTTTCGAAACGCCTATCTTTTGCCTAGGAAGTTTTGAAAATAAACCCCTATCTTTTGCCTTACGTACGCGTCTATCCGCCGGAAGTTTTTCGCTCAAAACCTTCACCTATTAGCCGTTTCACCTATCCGCCCTCACCTATCGCGCCGGACCTGCTGCCTTGGGGTGAAATATTGTCGAAAAAATTGGCGTATTTTCGATGGACTTATCACTTACGTTTAACCGAAGTGAGGTTAAAATTGTGTTAAAATTCACCCTCAAATATCCCCTGGTATTAATAATTAATCAAAACTCAATTTTCATCGACTTCCGGTCAAACCGAAACACGAGTCATAAAAAATCCGCCAATTTTTTAATTCGAATAAGTTATTAAAATTACACAATCAGGCGTGCCAAAAATGTAATTATAGAAGACAGTGAAATTTCTGAAGAACGTTTATATTTATGATTATGCAAAAAGAGATAGGGATAGAAAAGGGATAAAAAGGGGGATGGGAATAAAACGGGATAGGGATACAAAAGGGATGGAAACTAGATAAAAAGGAGGATGGGGATAAAAGCGGGATGAGACTTTCCATCCCTATCCCTCTATGGCTCCGAATTTTTCATCCCTATCCCATCCCTATCCCCCTCTAACCTCCTTGGTTTATACCTTCTATCCCTATCCCTTTTGGAAGCCTGCTTACAAGACCCTCAGAGGACAGATCTTGAATATTTAAAAAAGAGGAATCTGAGCATTTTATTGGTTGATCCCTTCCAAATCTGACCAATGAAATCGGCCTATTCTGCAGTTCAGGGTTTTGATTTAGTGCTAGTATCCCGCGTTGTTTGTATCATTCAAATATTCAGGATCTATCCTCTGAGGGTCAGTAATCCGTAAATTTTCCGGTATATTTTCTTATTTTTTTTCGATAATTATAAAACTTTATTCCAAAGATTTGTGAAATAATTAATTTTCGAAATAAATGAATAACTTTTCTAAAGCTCAAAAAATCTGTATTGAATGTTTCGGTCCTGGAGCAAATCTTTATAATGGTAAATGTAATTGTTATGAAGACAATCCTCATAATGCGATTTTGAGCAATAACGTTTGCTCCTGCAAACCAGGATTTCTTCTTAATGAATTTGGAAATAATTGCATTAAATGCTTTGGCCCATCGGCCATTCTCGTTGACAATTATTGCAAATGTGATTCGGAATCTACTGAGTTTAACCGGGAAACAAGAAATTGTGATTGTACAAACACTCATCAGTTTTATGAAGAGAAAAATTCGTGCATTAAATGTCCGATCGAACTTAGTGCTGGATTATGTATCTGCCCAGAAAATTCTATTTTATCAAATGATTCTACTGAATGCCTCCCTTGTGCAGAAAAGCAATTTTATGGAATGTATGGAAATCAATGCATCTGGTGTGGTAGTAAAACAAATAATATTTCTGCAGGTTAGGGTGTAAAAAAGATATATTCTCCAGGCATTTAAGTGCCAATTTTTCGATGATATAAGCATTTTTCTATGTTTCACGGTGAAAATTTCACCTAAACCTTTGAGATTTATTATAAGGTATTGAAACAATTTCGGAAAAAGATCCGATTTGCACGATTTTATTTTAATTTTGCTGAGTATGTGTGGTAATTTTGAGATTTAAAATAACTCAATCAGATGACTTGTTCCCAATAGTCGAAATGTCAAGCCTATTAACCACTAAGAGGCTTTGGTTGAGAAAAAATAATTATTAACCACTTTTTCACTAAAAATTAAAATTTTAAATTTTGAACCTTCCATTGAAACAGCAAATCCTTTATTTTTGGGACAAATTTTGCCACCCGAATTAGATCGAAAATGTGAATGTGTTTCTGGTTATTTAATGCATGAAAATGAGTGCATTTCATGTTATGGTGGTGGAGCTCATTTAAATGATGAGGGAATTTGCACTTGCGAAGAAGATGAAATTTTAGCTGCATATTCGCCAATTTCCGACCCAAATGATGACATGTTGATACTAAAACATAAATGCGTTAAATGTTTTGGCCCAAGTGCAGGTATATCTTTATATGTTGAATATATTAATTAATTTTTATATATATTAAATTGTATATTATTGAATAAAATATAGATAATAATTCTTTAAATTTTCAAGTTTCGTCGAGACAAAACGCGATTAAAAAAACCCCTAGGCTAAAAAATAATTTGGCATCCCATTTTTTTTAAGCGTCATTGGATTTTGTTCGAAATTCTCTGTTTTAAATGTGTCAGATAAAGCGTCAATAGGCTGTTAACTCGGCTATATCAGGTTAAGTACAACGAATCGATTTTTGTCTCGACACCACTTAATTATTATCTCAAAAGGCACCGCGAAAATACAATAACTATTTAGATTTAATAACCAATAAAGTTCCAGTAAAAATGATTATCAATATCTCATTAAACAATAAAACTAAAATTACTTTCTGAGATAATTATTCTACTCTTTTTTTACTGAGATATCAATAGCCAATTTCATTGAAACTTTATTGGTTATTTAATTTTAATGGTTTCTGTATTTTCGCGGAGTTTTTTAATGATTCGATAGTAAAATGTATAAATGATTGATTTTTAATTCTCATAGACGATAACAAGAGTTATAGATACTGAAATTCGAATATTTTTGCACGATAAGATAATTGAGACTGAATTCTTAATAATGACATAAAATATATATTATTGTACGGCTCTGTAAAATTCCAAATGAGTCAAATAGAGTGTCGAGGCAAAAATGTGTTCCTACAATTCAAAGAGTTTCAGCTCACGAATGAATTATTTTGAATATCATTTTATGATCTTGAAGAATTTATTAATCTGTCGTTTGACACTTGTCTCGAGAAAATCAGATTATATTTATCAACTATTTCCAACTATTTTGAAATCGGCATGTCTTATTTTTTGATCCAAAATGCCTTATTTTTTTCCAAATTTGCCCCTTTTTAAATTTTCTGAACACATGTTTCTAGATTCTGAGTTCAAATTTTTAGTGAATTCCTGTGCGAATTTTTTTTTATTATTTATAATTACGGGTGCGCGATTGAACATTTCCCGTTTTAAAAGCAATTTGGGGGAAATCTAGGAACTTTTTTTTTCGATATTTATGTTGCTTTATTTTCAATAGACGTTTTGTACAATAAAATATGTGTGTTTTCAAATAAATAAACACCTAGAATTTATCCTAGAGCTAGCAAAGAGCTGAAAAATGATTTATCTAATTTCTCATTTTATTGAATTTTTAATTTCTAATCATTGATCAGATATAGTATCCAGTACTTCAAATGAAATACGGTCAAACTACTAACAGATCAATAGATCTTACCCAAACCGAAAAAAGGGTGTAGTTCTATAATACAGTCGTACTATGGGAAAAACTGTAAGTTTAGGCTTTTTTGCCGTTTCCCTAACAAAATTAATTTTAAATAGGTAAAAACAAAGTGTAAGAACTAAATGAAGAAAAACTGAAATAATAATATTGCATGTACAGGACGCCATACCAATCATCATTATAAAATTTAAAATTGTTCGAACTTCTTTATTTTTTTTGTTGTCAAGGGTTGATGATAGAATTGTGATGCTGCAAGAGACGCCCAGATGTTGATAGAATAACTAAATAATTTAAAAAGGATTATGAAATTAGTGGCGATTTTTGGCCGATTTATTATTAAAATATGCAAATAACGACTCATAACTTATGAATCACAATTCAGTCTCCAAAATAAACGCATACGAATCATAAATGTATTTTATAAAATAAATATAACTAAGACAGAGACCCCCCGCTCCCACGGCCCGCGTTCGTATTTGACCTGCTCTTGACCAATAAGAGCACCGGATTTTAGTTTTTTTTGACCAATAAGAGCTTCGAAAATAAGTTCAACCACGAACACAAACCGAAGGAACAGGGGATCCCCATCCCAGATACATTATACTTTTTTTTGGATTTTAACGAAAAACTTGCTTTATAAATTAAGCATGAGTCATACCACTATAAAATGGTAGGCCAGAATACGTCTACACATTTCCTATATTTTTGTTAGCATATCAAACACGACGCCAGAGCAACTCAAAAAACTCATTTGCTTTTTTGAAAATATAGGGGATAAGACTTCGAAGCTACCCGGGCAGCATGATCAATTACGCCAGAAGTGCCAATATCGCCAAATTTGGCAAAAAACTTTCGGCAATATTGAGCCTCTAATCATAAGCGTGTTATTTTGAACTTTCTTGATAATTTTTGACTGTTATTATTTCTATATAACTGCAAGAAAATCGAATTTTAAAATTTTATGAAGGGAAACTGCATGCGAGCCAAGAACTTTTTTTTCAAATAGTAACACAGTTTTTTTCAAATTGAATATAAAGTTCTGGATAGAAATCTTTATATTCATAATTGTGATTTTTTAGGATTTCATCTACATTTGGCAAATATTTTTTTTTATCAAAATAAATTCGAAATTGCCAGTGATACATTATTAAATTGAGCTTGAACATTTCGATACTATTTTTCACTATAAAAAATTTTGATTGAGAATTTAAAAGCGCAAATTTATGATAGAATCTAGCTTCGTGAAGTTTTTGCGTGTAAATTTCATTTTCAACGCTTTCACATTTTTTGCAAAATGACTTTTTTGGATCATAAGGATGTTGACATTTCGTGTTGTAAAATATCTTCAGTTCAAGTTTAAACTCAAAAGTTCCAAACATCGACCGTATTCTGGTTGGTAATGCATTTAATAATTCCAAAAAACATATTGGCCAAATTTTTTTAGTATGTTTAAGAAAATCATTATAAACTTTTTTCGAATATTTTTTTCCTGTTTTAGAATCGATTTTATTAGATAGTTTTTTTAGTTCATTTTCAAGTTCTGGCAAATTTTTCAAAAAAACCTCGTAATTTCCAGTATTTTTCAAAATTTACACCACACAACCGCCGTTGAAAATTTTCCAATTTTGGCTACCAAGGTTACAAAAAAGTTTGATTTTGATTATAAAATTTTTAGGGCTAAAAATCAAAATAAACAGTTGAAAATGAGATAAATGTGTGTTTTAAAAAATTTTGACCGACAAAAGTGAATTTGTAAATATAACTTTTAAACGTGTTCAAATTTTGGCCAAATGATAACGATTTTTCAGAACACTCAAATTCACTTTATACTGCCAATATTTATCTCAAACAACTCCTGAAAAAAATTTACCGAAAGCGTTTACCGTGGTTCACCAACTTGCCCAAATGTTTATTTACCATGGAACCTCCTGCCCTCACCCATCATCAGGGCCGTTTTGAATTAATAATCTGATCACATACAATAACTATGTCAGTGACGATATGAACATATATCTTGTCAAAATAATGAAATTTAATAATATGAAAATTTATAGGACATTGATATTTTTGATCTCAAAAATCTATAAAAGAATTACACTCAAAACACTTCATTGAGTCATAAACCAATGATCTTGATATTATGAATTTGCACTATTTATGAAATTAAAAGCTGGTTTCATGCTAAGGTCATTCAAAGGTAGTGTTGCCCAAAAATTTTGAACATTGTCACATTATGAAATTATTATATGATTTGTACAACAACAAATTAGCTTTATCCGAGTTATGTTTTTTCAAAATGCCAACTGGTACTCACATTCCGAAATCGAAATCGATCTTAAAAACAGCCTGTCAAAATTACCGTTCAAAAACTTTATGAAAAGTTAGTAATTTTGAAATTGACACTTCTGATATGACCGTTCCTTTTATTTGTTGACAATATATCAGGCCTACATTGAAAAAAATTGATGATAGAGAAATAAGCGGTTGTCCTATGATCTTGATTTATCAACATAAATTTGAGCAAATGTAGCATCACTAAATCTTGACCAATTAGCAAGAATTTTAATACAACCGCTATATTTCTCTTAAATGAACTTCATTTGAAAATTTGTGATATTGACCAAGCTTACTCACGCAGGTTTTTAAAATTTTTGCAGGGGCACCTGATACTGAAAAACCAAGCATACGCGCAATAATGGTAAAGGAAAGAGCTTTGCAAATTTATTGAAAAATTCCGGTCCCAAATTATTTTTGTAAAATTAAATTCAAACATAAAATTTTAAATGTTTTTTCACTTCAGTATACAGGCCAAACAAATAATTCGCGGTTAAATATAAAATTAAGACTCCACATAATATATGATGACTTTATTCTCAATTAAAAAAACTATCAAGTAATCTCAAGATTACTCTGACATTATATGTGGTGATTTCAACACGCACTTTTTTGGCAAAAAAATCAACAAAAATGCTCTTGAACAGACTTAAAAAATGATTAGCTGACCTGTTCACAAAAATATGGAGACAAAGTCCACATATCAAAGATTTCAATAAAAAGTACCAATAAAAGTATACGAAAGTTGTATTGATGGAGTATTTATTAAAAATTTGCATTTAGACGGATTTTATCACTTAAATTTGAAAGAAAATACAATCTGTCAAACAGACTAGCCACTTGTGCCGTCCGAGAAGCGCTTCTGTTATTAATTTTTGATACTCGATTTGCGACAATTTTAAGCCTCATTTTTCAGAGAAAAAAATGCGTGTGGTTACAGTCATGATGTCCTAGTGAATATACATAAACATGCTAGTGTTATTGTGCTGGGAAACATTTTAAAAAAACCTTAGAAAAATAAAATTTTGTCAATTATTGAAAAAAATTACGAAGTTGGCTAAATCTACTTGAAAGTTTGTCTAACATTGTAAGAACCAGAATCTATTAAAAACTCATAGAGTAGGATTTTTAACCTGTTCTCAGTGAAAAAGCCAATAATGTGTCGTAACAGAATGAACTTTTGCTGGGCATAAAATGAGAATCCTGATCACAAAAATAGTTTAGATATTCGTTAATCGCGCATACTTTGAAGGCAAAAAACGTGGAAAGAATTAGAAAAAATTGACAGAAAATCTTTTTTGGGGCAACAGCATGACTCCATTTCTCTGACATGCACGAGTTTTTTAAAGTCAACAAAAAATTAAATAAATCGAAATCAAACCTTGATAATTGTCCCTTATTCAGCAAATGAAATTGCTGACGGATTTGAAGCGCTTCAGTGAAAAATCATTCTGAAATTCGAGGACTATCTTTTTTCACATGAAAAAACTGTTATAAATAATACAGGCAAATCTTTAAATTACAAAAAGTACATGGGAAGGCACTGATAAAAAAAGTTCTTAAGGGCAGCGTTTAATGCTCCTGTAATCTGAAAGTTAGGGGTCGTTCAGGTATCAATAAACTTTTTAGCGAATTGAGTAATCAATCATTGAAATTTAATGAAACTTGTCAATTCAAGTTTGAGTTCGGGAATTTTTTTACAAAATTTTGAAATTTCTAGAGTCACACCGGTTCCAAAAAAAGGCAAAAATTCCTAAATTAATCAGTGGGTATAGACTGATCGCAGTAGGTGACATAATCGGCTACAGTTTGTGTGAAAAAATCGCATCTGCACAATTACAATTTTTTCTAGAACAAAATGCATTTAATCGTTGATATCAACATGGGTTCAGAGCCGCGCACTCTTGTAGCACTGCTATTTTACAAATAACCAATAATAAGGAAAAAAATCAATAAAAATTTCACATGTGCGCTTTGGATCGATGCCGGCAACGCTTTTCGGGAGTCCGCCGGCGCATGCCGCTTAGTTTAGCTCTGGAACTGGCTCCGGTATGCTTTTCTAGAGCTTTTTAACGAGATTTGAATCAATATTAAACAAAAATTCAAAAGTACTGATTATACCTATGCAGATGACATTGGATATTAATAAGTGGTGACTCTGAAGAAGAAGTCACAAAACTAGTTGAAGAGGTGTTCGAGGCTATGGATGCTGAATTAACTAAAAAACACATCTCTATCGCCACTGATAAAACTTTGGGATTTAAAATTGGTAACATGGGGCAAAAATGAACTTAAAATTAGGAATAAAATGTGTGCCATGTGATAACGAAATTGTATTATTTGGAGTGAGACTTGGAAAATGTGCTAAAACTGGGGATATTAGTATTGAATCTCAACTTAATTATATTTAAAAAAAATGAAAGCATCCACACATAATGTTTTAGCCATGAGAGATTATTGGAACGGTTAAACAGTGATCAATTTGTACATCTCTTTTGCGATAGGCTTTTTTTCACACGGTTTAGATTGTCAGGCTATTTTGACAAAAAATGGTATTCACTTTTTCAAAACGAATATTGCCAACTTTCTTAAAATAATACACACAAAACCTCTCGTGAAATTGGAAAAGCCATTTCACAATCTGCATTTACTGATTGCCAGTTATGATTCTTCGAAAATTTTTTTAATACAGCATGTATATTTGGGATTAACACCGCCCTTAAATTTCCTGTTTTCATGACACCTTTAACCCGCCCCCCTTTTTTGATGATCTTTATGAAATGCTTGCGATCACAACAATCTAGGCCAGGTTTGAAGACCTTTCACTGATATACACGAAACACGATATAATTTTTGCGGCGGCAGATTAATCAAACTGATTNTTCAATACTAATATCCCCAGTTTTAGCACATTTTCCAAGTCTCACTCCCAAATATACAATTTCGTTATCACATGGCACAATTTTATTCCTAATTTTAAGTTCATTTTTGCCCCATTTACCAATTTTAAATCCCAAAGTTTTATCAGTGGCGATAGAGATGTGTTTTTTAGTTAATTCAGCATCCATAGCCTCGAAACACTCTTCAACTAGTTTTGTGACTTCTTCTTCAGAGTCACCACTTATTAATATACCAATGTCATCTGCATAGGCTATAACTTCAGTACTTTTGAATTTTTGTTTAATATTGATCAAAATCTCGTTAAAAACTCTAGAAAAG
This sequence comes from Oikopleura vanhoeffeni, assembly GCA_004367855.1. NCBI lineage: Eukaryota > Metazoa > Chordata > Appendicularia > Copelata > Oikopleuridae > Oikopleura > Oikopleura vanhoeffeni. The sequence continues at coordinate 60,319 of SCLH01000766.1, read as the reverse complement.
CATACCGGACCAGTTCCAGAGCCTAAAATAACGGCATGCGCCGGCGACCCGAAAGCGTTTGCCGCATCGATCCAAAGCGCAATGTGAAATTTTTTATTGATTTTTTTCCTTATATTATTGGTTATTTGTAAAATAGCAGTGCTACAAGAGTGCGCGGCTCTGAACCCATGTTGATTATCAACGATTAAATCATTTTGTTCTAGAAAAAATTGTAATTGTGCAGATGCGATTTTTTCACAAACTGTACCGATTATGTCACCTACTGCGATCAGTCTATACCCACTGATTAATTTAGGATTTTTGCCTTTTTTTGGAACCGGTGTGACTCTAGAAATCTTCCAAAATTTGTAAAAAATTCCCGAACTCAAACTTGAATTGACAAGTTTCATTAAAATTTCAATGATTGATTACTCAAATTCGCTAAAAAAGTTTATTGATACCTGAACGACCCCTACTTTCAGATTTACAGGACATTAACGCTGCCCTTAAAGAACTTTTTTTATCAGTGCCTTCCCATGTAACTTTTTGTAATTTAAAGATTTTGCCTGTATTATTTATAACAGTTTTTTCATGTGAAAAAAGATAGTCTCGAATTTCAGAATGATTTTTCCACTGAAGCGCTTCAAATCCGTCAGCAATTTCATTTGCTGATAAGGGACAATTATCAAGGTTTGATTTCGATTTATTTAATTTTTTGTTGACTTTAAAAAACTCGTGCATGTCAAGAGAAATGGAGTCATGCTGTTGCCCCAAAAAAGATTTTCTGTCAATTTTTTCTAATTCTTTCCACGTTTTTTTTGCTTCAAAGTATGCGGATTTAAGAATATCTAAACTATTTTTGTGATCAGGATTTCTCATTTTATGCCAGCAAAAGTTCATTCTGTTACGACACATTATTGCTTTTTCACTGAGAACAGGTTCAAAAAATCCTACTCTATGAGTTTTAATAGATTCTGGTTCTACAATGTTAGACAAACTTTCAAGTAATTTAGCCAACTTCGTATTTTTTTCAATAATTGACAAATTTTTATTTTCTAAGGTTTTTTTAAATGTTTCCCAGCACATAACACTACAGTTATGTATTTCACTAGGACAAGCATTTTTTCTTGAAAAAATGGGCTTTAAAATTTGTGCAAATCGAGTATCAAAATTAATACAACGCTTCTGACCCAAGTGGCTATCTGTTGCAATTGTATCTTTCAAATTTAAGTGATAAAATCCGTCTAAATGCAAATTTTTAATAAATACTCCATCAATACAACTTTCGTATACTTTATTGGTACTTTTATTGAATCTTTGATATGTGGACTTTGTCTCCATATTTTTGTGATCAGGCATACATTTTTTAAGTCTGTCAAGAGCATTTTTGTTGATTTTTTTGCCAAAAAAGTGCGTGTTGAAATCACCACATATAATGTCAGAGTAATCTTGAGAATTACTTGATAGTTTTTTTAATTGAGAATAAAAGTCATCAATATTATGTGGAGTCTTAATTTTATATTTAACCGAATTATTGTTTGGCCTGTATACTGAAGTGAAAAAACATTTAAATTTTTCATGTTTGAATTTAATTTTACAAAAATAATTTGGGATTGTATTATAAATTCTTGCTAATTGGTCAAATTTAGTGATGCTACATTTGCTCAAATTTATGTTGATAAAATCAAGATAAGGACAACCGCTTATTTCTCTATCATCAATTTTTTCATGTAGGCCTGATATATTGTCAAAAATAAAAGGAACGGTCATATCAGAAGTGTCAATTTCAAAATTACTAACTTTTTCATAAAGTTTTGAACGGTAATTTTGACAGGCTGTTTTTAAGATCGATTTCGATTTCGGAATGTGAGTACCAGTTGCATTTTGAAAAAACATACTCGGATAAACTAATTTGTTGTTGTACAAATCATATAATAATTTCATAATTACAATGTCAAAATTTTTGGGCAACAACTACCTTTGAATGACCTTTAGCATGAAACCAGCTTTTAATTTCATAAATAGTGCAATTCATAATATCAAGATCATTGGTTTTATGACTCAATGAAGTGTTTTGAGTGTATTCTTTTATAGAGTTTTTGAGATCAACAATATCAATGTCCTCAAATTTTTCAATATTATTAATTTCATTATTTTGACAAGATATATTGTTCATATCGTCACTGACTAAGTTATTTATGTGATCAAGATTATTAATCTCAAAAACGGCCCTGATGATGGGTGAGGCAGGAGGTTCACATGGTAAATAAACATTTGGGCAAGTTGGTGAACCACGGTAAACAGCTTTCGGTAAATTTTTTTCAGGAGTTGTTTGAGATAAAATATTGGCAGTATAAAGTGAATTTGAGTGTTCTGAAAAAATATCGTTATCAATTTGGCCAAAATTTGAACACTTTAAAGTTATATTTACAAATTCACTTTTGTCGGTCAAAATTTTTTTAACACCATTTATCTCATTTTCAACTGTTTTATTTTGATTTTTAGCCCTAAAAATTTTATAATCAAAATCAGAAACTTTTTTGTAACCCTTGGTAGCCAAAATTGGAAAATTTTCAACGGCGGTTGTGTGGTGTAAATTTTGAGGCTATTGATTGGTTGAAAAAGGGACGCCAGATACAAAAAAAGGTGTGGATAGGTCGATAGGCCGTTTGTCAGTAGAAAATAAGTTCAAACTTAAGCCTGTTTTATTAAAAGCAAAATTATGATTATTTATACGAATATCAGTACATTTCATACCAGTACTAATTTTACAGTCACACTGTAACTCGTTTAAAATATTTGTAGTATTTTCAAGATGCCATGAAATAAATTCTTGACGAAAAAAGTAATTTTGATCAATATTGATACAATCAAAGTTTGTCATCGGTTTATACTAAAAATGAGAATATTCTTGTTTATTTTGTAAGCTAAAATTATTATAAAGACCGAGTTCACTTTTTTCAGGAACTGCGATTAGACCTGATAAAGAGTTAATTTTTTCAAAGTGAAACTTTTTGATAACTTTTTTTCGACTTTTTTTCTGTGTAAGGAGGTGATGACCGCTAAAAAAATTTGGTTCGAATTTTAATTTATCAGCTCCCCCCTTAAGTGTAAATTTCGTTTTTTTAATTGTTTAATTTTTTAGGGTGTCCAATGTTATTGTCAAAAATCGAATTTAATTCAGATTCTGAGCAGTGTACAAATTTATTCGACTCAAAAAAGTTATCAATTTTATTAAAGTTACCTGCAAAAATTGTATCATTTAGTTGTCAAATTGAGCGTAAATTTTCGTTTTGAGCTAATGTTTGACGCTGTTTTCCAGCACCTGAGTGTTAACATAGTAGAAAAGTGATTCAACAGCCCTGTAATTAAGTCTGTTGACTTTATCACCTGCATCAGCAAAAATATTACTTGAAATTTCTGGATTTTCTACAATACATTTACCCCATTGATAAATAGCTGCGTGAGGACAAAAAGGGATAATGCAACCAATAGAACATTGATTTAGTTGTAATTCAGAATAAAAATCTGGGTCAATAATGCATTTGTGAAGAAATTCAATTTCAAAAATAACAGTTTCAAGCATTTCCTTAGTGATGCCAATTTCACCACCGTAATCACTAGCATCAATGCGAGCCTTTAGTTCTAGAATTAATGATGGGCCAAAATAAATCACAACCCAACGCCAGCGCTCCACCAAATCAGAGGTTTTTAAAATTGCTGTTGTTTTTGTACCAATCATAGATTGGCGTTGATTTGTTGTCATAGTTTCATCAGAATTTAAAAAGTTGCCTGTAAAAAATTTTCCAGCTGATTTAACTGTTTTACTAGCTCGACCAGGACTGGAGTCGCTAGAAGGTCGTTTTGATTTGCCAACTGAACTTGGGGTAAAATTATTATACGCAAGCATTCTACTGACTCTATCATTTTCAATTTGAGGGGTACTAAATCTAAGGGGGTCATGGGGGCCAGATGGGTGCGACGGAGTTAAGGGGGTAGGGGTTGGATTGGTTAGAGTTCCTGATTCAATAACCGAGTTTTAACTGGAGTCCAAATCGGACACGTTATTAAAGCCAGATTGGGTGTCATTTCTCATGGCTTCAGAAAGTACAGAATCCTCGTCAACAAAACTTGTACTCGCTACATCCATTTTTTCATCATTTTTGAAATTTGGAATTTTAAAATTGAAGATTTTAGAAAAACTTGAGTCAGTCTGATGTGCAATAATAGTATTATTGTCAGCATAATCAGCAAGGGATTTTCGATCCTGAAATTCAGTTATACTGTCATTTGAAATTTGTTGATTAATTAACATTTTTTGAGTTTTTGAAATAGACTCAAATCGCTTGTCATTCAAATAAGCAATTTTGGTGGCGTAGGTTGCAACATTAATTAAAGAATCTTCGACCTTATTTATTCTTTCAGCTTGCAAATTGATTTGGTCAGATTTTTGTTTGACAAGTTGAGCTAAATTATTTTGAAGCCGGGTGATCGGTTTGGTGGCAATCGAGAATTTTGGAAAAAATTGATTTTCAAATTTTTCCTCCAATTTTTCTTCAACAAGTTTATTTACTTCACTTTTTGAAAATTTTGAAGCAGGTGACTGTAACGGTATTTTTGGCGCAAGAGCGATTCGATTACCACCAACAACTCTATATTTTTCATCTTTATTATTGGAAATAAGGGACCGGAAGTGAATGGCTCTTTCAAGGCTTTTAGATTTTTTGCATTTTCAGAACGCTCATTTATAAGTTTCAAAGTTTTGACAGAAAACTGGGTTTCCGAAAGTNACATGAAAAAATCGATGATAGAGAAATAAGCGGTTGTCCTAATCTTGATTTTATCAACATAAATTTGAGCAAATGTAGCATCACTAAATTCGACCAATTAGCAAGAATTTATAATACAACCGCTATATTTCTCTCAAATGAACTTCATTTGAAAATTTGTGATATTGACAAGCCTTGTACTCACAAGCCTCTACGGTGAACTTAAAATTGGGCTTGAACTTTGTTATCAAAAATAATTCATTTTTTATTTTTATGAAGCTGATTTTTTAAAAATTTTTATAAAAACATAAATTTTTTTTGCAGATTGTATACCCAAATTGGTGACGGTTAAATATTTCAGTTAAAAATGCCAAATTAACTTTTTTGATAACTTTTTATTAATTTTTTTCACAAATTGTTTCTATACGACTNTAGAGAATTTTTTGAATAATATGATTATTATCGCAAAAAAATATGTTAATAATGAATTTTCGGTTATATGCTTGATTTAAAACGTCTGATCACGCAAGTCCAGAAGACACTACGGGTCCAGAGATTGTCGGCCAGTATAAAGTGAATTTGAGTGTTCTGAAAATATATCGTTATCAATTTGGTCAAAATTTCAACACTTTAAAGGTATATTTACAAATTCACTTTTGTCGGTCAAAATTTTTTTAACACCATTTATCACATTTTCAACTGATTTATTTTGATTTTTAGCACTGAAAATTTTATAATCAAAATCAGAAACTTTTTTGTAACCCTTGGTAGCCAAAATTGAAAAATTTTCAACAGCGGTTGTGTGATGTAAATTTTGAGGCTTTTGATTGGTTGAAAAAGGGATGCAAGAGACAAAAAAAGGTGTGGATAGGTCGATAGGCCGTTTGTCAGTAGAAAATAAGCTCAAATTTAAGCCTGTTTTATTAAAAGCAAAATTATGATTATTTATACGAATATCAGTACATTTCATACCAGTACTAATTTTACAGTCACACTGTAACTCATTTAAAATATTTGTAGTATTTTCAAGACGCCATGAAATAAATTCTTGATGAAAAAAGTTATTTTGATCAATATTGATACAATCAAAGTTTGTCATCGGTTTATACTCAAAATGAGAATATTCTTGTTTATTTTGTAAGCTAAAATTATTATAAAGACCGAGTTCACTTTTTTCAGGTACTACGATTAGACCTGATAAAGAGTTAATTTTTTCAAAGTGAAACTTTTTGATAACTTTTTTTCGATTTTTTTTCTGTTTAAGGTCATGGCCGCTAAAAAAATCTGGTTCGAATTTTAATTTATCAGTTCCCCCCTTAAGTGTAAATTTTTTTTTTTAATTGTTTAATTTTTTAGGGTGTCCAATGTTATTGTAAAAAATCGAATTTAATTCAGATTCTGAACAGTATACAAATTTATTCGACTCAAAAAAGTTATCAATTTTAAAAAATTGTATCATTTAGTTGTCAAATTGAGCGTAAATTTTCGTTATGAGCTAATGTTTGACGCTGTTTTTCCAGCACATGAGTGTTAACATAGTAGAAAAGTGATTTAACAGCCCTGTAATTAAGTCTGTTGACTTTATCACCTGCATCAGCAAAAATATTACTTGAAATTTCTGGATTTTCTACAATACATTCACCCCAGTGATAAATAGCTGCGTTAGGACAAAATGGGATAATGCAACCAATAGAACATTGATTTAGTTGTAATTCAGAATAAAAATCTGGGTCAATAATGCATTTGTGAAGAAATTCAATTTCAAAAATAACAGTTTCAAGCATTTCCTTNGTGATGCCAATTTAACCACCGTAATCACTAGCATCAATGCGAGCCTTTAGTTCTAGAATTAATGATGGGCCAAAATAAATCACGACCCAGCGCCAGCGCTCCACCAAATCAGAGGTTTTTAAAATTGCTGTTGTTTTTGTACCAATCAAAGATTGGCGTTGATTTGTTGTCATAGTTTCATCAGAATTTAAAAAGTTGCCTGTAAGAAATTTTCCAGCTGATTAAACTGTTTTACTAGCTCGACCAGGACGTTAAGGGGGTAGGGGTTGAATTGGTTAGAGTTCCTGATTCAATAACCGATTTACTGGAGTCCAAATAGGACACGTTATTTAAGCCAGATTGGGTGTCATTTCTTATGGCTTCAGAAAGTACAGAATCCTCGTCAACAAAACTTGCACTCGCTACATCCATTTTTCGTCATTTTTGAAATTTGGAATTTTAAAATTGGAGATTTTAGAAAAANTTGAGTCAGTCTGATGTGCAATAATAGTATTATAGTCAGCATGATCAGCAAGGGATTTTCGATCCTGAAATTCAGTAATATTGTCATTTGAAACTTGTTGATTAATTAACATTTTTTGAGTTTTTGAAATAGACTCAAATCGCTTGTCATTCAAATTGGCAATTTCGGTGGCGTAGGTTGCAACATTAATTAAAGAATCTTCGACCTTATTTATTCTTTCAGCTTGCAAATTGATTTGGTCAGATTTTTCTTTGACAAGTTGAGCTAAATTATTTTGAAGCCTAGTGATTGGTTTGGTGGCAATCGAGAATTTTGGAAAAAATGAGTTTCAAATTTTTTCTCCAATTTTTCTTCAACAAGTTTATTCACTTCACTTTTTGAAAATTTTGAAGCAGGTGACTGTAACGGTATTTTTAGCGCAAGAGCGATTCGATTACCATCAACAACTCTATATTTTTCATCTTTATTATTGGAAATAAGGAACCGGAAGTGAATTGGCTCTTTCAAGGCTTTTAGATTTTTTGCATTTTCAGAACGCTCATATATAAGTTTTAAAGTTTTGACAGAAAACTTGGTTTCCGAAAGTGTAAAAATCATCTCATTCCGAGCAATTTTGAATCTTGAATTGAGAAGTAAAGATCGAAAATTTCCGTTGGTCATTGTCAAATAATCAACAGAGTAGGAGCATGTAACACTATTAAAATAGCTATAAAATTCCTCAGTGGCATCACTNAAATGAATAAGTTCAATAAGTTGACTAATTCCCTGCTCACGCTGAATTTCAGTGGTGAGCTCGTGAGTCCACGAATTTTTTTTTATCCTCGAGCACAGAATTTAGCGCATGAGCTTTTTCAAGATAATTAATGTAAGCAGCTCTCGGACTTTTTATATAATGACATAACCCATCAGGTCCCATACAAAATGAGCTGTTATAAATCGGGAGTTATTAAATTTGAATCAGTGATCAGATTTACAAATTAAACTTCCAAAACAAAATACAAATTTTAGTATTTCAAACTTCGATTTGAAGGTCAAATCGAGAACATTGCCTTTTTCATTTGGCTGAAATGTGCGAATAATAACATTCCCGATTGGAATTCCAACCAAATTTAGTTGATTGTCAATATGTAACTTATTGAACCAATTTTTTATTTTCACAGTGTGAGGGTTAGCACCATTTGGAATATTACAATTAGGTTCATCATCGTTATTTTCACCCTGATGAACATTAGACCACTGAACATAAGAAAATTTATCGTCAACAACGTAGCTGAAAGGCGTGCTACGTCTTTTTGCTTTCATTTGGCTCAAATTGTCTTCTTCAAGGGTACGCCCAAACTTGCCTGAAATATTATATAAATATTTTTTTCTATTATTGACATGTTTGTTAGATTCAAAATCAGGTATTTGCTTTGGACTAGTGTCACAAACGCAGGTTTTCTCC
>SCLH01000766.1:16426-42813 GCA_004367855.1 Oikopleura vanhoeffeni | reverse complement strand
AAGAGCCTTAAGAACTCAATCGAAAATTCGCTTATAAGACACGAAAATTTAAATCGATCACGATGCCTAAGTAACCCTAAAATAATTTTCCCTATTCTTTGAAAGAAAAGGACGATTTTTATAGTCACTCGGGCTCATAATGAATTTTTTCTATTTTGAAAACTTAGAATTAAAGAATCTCTTAAAGCCGAGATATATTGAGTCTAATTTGTTAACATGATCAAGGGCCTCGGTGCATTTTGACAGATACGGATATGGGCTCTTGATGAAACAGCTTTTTACTGGGTTATATATTCTTGCTATACGGTATACCATCGCAAAGTATATGTTTCCATGATGCCAGACAACTTTTGTGACTACAAAATTGACGAATTAATACTTTTTAGAAACTCCCGTATTGGCCGACAATCTTGCTGAACCGCTGTAGCGTTGTCTTCTGGACTTGGCGTGAATCAGACGTTTTAGAATCAGCATATGACCGAAAATTCATTCTTAACATATTGTTCTTGCGGGATAGAGTAGATCATAGGTCATTCGAAAAATTGCTCGGTACAGGTTCTGAAAATATATCGTTATCAATTTGGTCAAAATTTCAACACTTTAAAGGTATATTTACAAATTCACTTTTGTCGGTCAAAATTTTTTTAACACCATTTATCACATTTTCAACTGATTTATTTTGATTTTTAGCACTGAAAATTTTATAATCAAAATCAGAAACTTTTTTGTAACCCTTGGTAGCCAAAATTGAAAAATTTTCAACAGCGGTTGTGTGATGTAAATTTTGAGGCTTTTGATTGGTTGAAAAAGGGATGCAAGAGACAAAAAAAGGTGTGGATAGGTCGATAGGCCGTTTGTCAGTAGAAAATAAGCTCAAATTTAAGCCTGTTTTATTAAAAGCAAAATTATGATTATTTATACGAATATCAGTACATTTCATACCAGTACTAATTTTACAGTCACACTGTAACTCATTTAAAATATTTGTAGTATTTTCAAGACGCCATGAAATAAATTCTTGATGAAAAAAGTTATTTTGATCAATATTGATACAATCAAAGTTTGTCATCGGTTTATACTCAAAATGAGAATATTCTTGTTTATTTTGTAAGCTAAAATTATTATAAAGACCGAGTTCACTTTTTTCAGGTACTACGATTAGACCTGATAAAGAGTTAATTTTTTCAAAGTGAAACTTTTTGATAACTTTTTTTCGATTTTTTTTCTGTTTAAGGTCATGGCCGCTAAAAAAATCTGGTTCGAATTTTAATTTATCAGTTCCCCCCTTAAGTGTAAATTTTTTTTTTTAATTGTTTAATTTTTTAGGGTGTCCAATGTTATTGTAAAAAATCGAATTTAATTCAGATTCTGAACAGTATACAAATTTATTCGACTCAAAAAAGTTATCAATTTTAAAAAATTGTATCATTTAGTTGTCAAATTGAGCGTAAATTTTCGTTATGAGCTAATGTTTGACGCTGTTTTTCCAGCACATGAGTGTTAACATAGTAGAAAAGTGATTTAACAGCCCTGTAATTAAGTCTGTTGACTTTATCACCTGCATCAGCAAAAATATTACTTGAAATTTCTGATTTTCTACAATACATTCACCCCAGTGATAAATAGCTGCGTTAGGACAAATGGGATAATGCAACCAATAGAACATTGATTTAGTTGTAATTCAGAATAAAAATCTGGGTCAATAATGCATTTGTGAAGAAATTCAATTTCAAAAATAACAGTTTCAAGCATTTCCTTAGTGATGCCAATTTAACCACCGTAATCACTAGCATCAATGCGAGCCTTTAGTTCTAGAATTAATGATGGGCCAAAATAAATCACGACCCAGCGCCAGCGCTCCACCAAATCAGAGGTTTTTAAAATTGCTGTTGTTTTTGTACCAATCAAAGATTGGCGTTGATTTGTTGTCATAGTTTCATCAGAATTTAAAAAGTTGCCTGTAAGAAATTTTCCAGCTGATTAAACTGTTTTACTAGCTCGACCAGGACGTTAAGGGGGTAGGGGTTGAATTGGTTAGAGTTCCTGATTCAATAACCGATTTACTGGAGTCCAAATAGGACACGTTATTTAAGCCAGATTGGGTGTCATTTCTTATGGCTTCAGAAAGTACAGAATCCTCGTCAACAAAACTTGCACTCGCTACATCCATTTTTCGTCATTTTTGAAATTTGGAATTTTAAAATTGGAGATTTTAGAAAAACTTGAGTCAGTCTGATGTGCAATAATAGTATTATTAGTCAGCATGATCAGCAAGGGATTTTCGATCCTGAAATTCAGTAATATTGTCATTTGAAACTTGTTGATTAATTAACATTTTTTGAGTTTTTGAAATAGACTCAAATCGCTTGAATTCAAATTGGCAATTTCGGTGGCGTAGGTTGCAACATTAATTAAAGAATCTTCGACCTTATTTATTCTTTCAGCTTGCAAATTGATTTGGTCAGATTTTTCTTTGACAAGTTGAGCTAAATTATTTTGAAGCCTAGTGATTGGTTTGGTGGCAATCGAGAATTTTGGAAAAAATGAGTTTCAAATTTTTTCTCCAATTTTTCTTCAACAAGTTTATTCACTTCACTTTTTGAAAATTTTGAAGCAGGTGACTGTAACGGTATTTTTAGCGCAAGAGCGATTCGATTACCATCAACAACTCTATATTTTTCATCTTTATTATTGGAAATAAGGAACCGGAAGTGAATTGGCTCTTTCAAGGCTTTTAGATTTTTTGCATTTTCAGAACGCTCATATATAAGTTTTAAAGTTTTGACAGAAAACTTGGTTTCCGAAAGTGTAAAAATCATCTCATTCCGAGCAATTTTGAATCTTGAATTGAGAAGTAAAGATCGAAAATTTCCGTTGGTCATTGTCAAATAATCAACAGAGTAGGAGCATGTAACACTTTTAAAAATAGCTATAAAATTCCTCAGTGGCATCACTCCATTACATATCAGCTTTGTTAAAATGAATAAGTTCAATAAAGTTGACTAATCCCTGCTCACGCTGAATTTCAGTGGTGAGCTCGTGAGTCCATTTTTTATCCTCGAGCACAGAATTTAGCGCATGAGCTTTTTCAAGATAATTAATGTAAGCAGCTCTCGGACTTTTTATATAATGACATAACCCATCAGGTCCCATACAAAATGAGCTGTTATAAATCGGGAGTTATTAAATTTGAATCAGTGATCAGATTTACAAATTAAACTTCCAAAACAAAATACAAATTTTAGTATTTCAAACTTCGATTTGAAGGTCAAATCGAGAACATTGCCTTTTTCATTTGGCTGAAATGTGCGAATAATAACATTCCCGATTGGAATTCCAACCAAATTTAGTTGATTGTCAATATGTAACTTATTGAACCAATTTTTTATTTTCACAGTGTGAGGGTTAGCACCATTTGGAATATTACAATTAGGTTCATCATCGTTATTTTCACCCTGATGAACATTAGACCACTGAACATAAGAAAATTTATCGTCAACAACGTAGCTGAAAGGCGTGCTACGTCTTTTTGCTTTCATTTGGCTCAAATTGTCTTCTTCAAGGGTACGCCCAAACTTGCCTGAAATATTATATAAATATTTTTTTCTATTATTGACATGTTTGTTAGATTCAAAATCAGGTATTTGCTTTGGACTAGTGTCACAAACGCAGGTTTTCTCCTGGATTNTATTAATTCTAACGTACCTCCGTGAATGTAAGAGTTGACAAATTGTCTATTTTGACCTCGATAATTTTGACCACGAAATTTTTGACCACGATAATATTGACCACGATAATTTTGTTCATTATAATTTCCACACCGGTTTTGATTTTGAATGTAATTTGGAAAATCACCATTTTCAATATTCGCAGCCGCAACAACCTCAGGCGCACTTATTGGATTTTGATTTTGACCATCAGAAAATTGAGGTGGTTGTTGCGTAATACTCATTGGTCGCACAGGAAAACTGTTTTGGTGAACATTACCGTTGGTGCGACCATGACCCCTCTGCGGGCCCTGCTGACCCCCACCACGAGACTGATTTTGGTCAAGAACATCACCATGCTCGCGATGAGGCCCACCATGACCATTTTCAGAGTACCCACCGCGTCCACGCCCCCGATTCTGGCCACCTCGCCAGTTATTATTAAAATGAGCTATTATGTGTGAAGATTTCTCACTGAAATATATAACAATTTAAACCTGTTTTTTGTATTTTTATGGAACTCCAATCAGTTTGAACAGTGCTCTTGTTTTTGATCTTCAGAGTTCTCTTTGATATGTGTTCCAGTCAAAACTAAGATAAATTGAAATGAAGAAAACCAGTCAATTCCAAGGTTAAAACAGTCTACAAAACTACCAGTGGTATAAAAATAGTCAAAATGAATAAAAAATGAATAAATTTTTTTTGAAATAGGTCCTTCATCCTCGACTCGAAAATGAGAAAATTCTATTTAAATTTTTAGCACTACTTTCATCAACCATCTGGTTAACCGCGGTTAAACATGTGCCCCTCAGCCTTTTTTAAAGAAAGAGTTGTTTAGGTGTTGTTTTTTTTCGATCTTTGCCCTAGAAGCCAGAACTTTCTTTCAATTAGACAAAATTTCACAAAAAAGGCTGTTTTCTGATATTTTGATACAGGGTTTTTTAAGTGGAAATGATTTAAATGTCACTTTTAGAATATGAGAAGTCCTACTGGTCCAATTTGGGTTCAGAATATGGTTTATAATTTATTTTTCGGCCGGATTGACTGTGAATGGACAAAAAAATGCGCGAAATCCACAATTTTTTACATAAAAGTGAAAGTTCAAAAATTTAAATAAAACTAAAGATTCTTTGAGTATGATTCACTGGCAACAATATGAGTAACTATGGTCCGATTATAAACACAGGGAATTCCAGAAAATAATTTAGGTTTCTACGCTTTGATCACTAGCACCGTTTGTGGTCAGATAAGATCATAGTTGCTAATATCGTTGCAGAAAATCATTCCCAAGAAATCTTTTGGTGGCATTCATATTTTCAAATTGTCACTTTTATGTTCAAAATTGTTGATTTCGCGCACTTTTTTGTCCATTCACAGCCAATCAGGCCGACATCCGACAAAGTAATTCTAAATCATATTTTTGACCAAATGAGCTTCATATATTCCAAAAGCGACATTTATGTCACTCCCTCTAAAAATGTCTTGTATCAAAAAATCATAAAACTTTTTTAAGAATTCAGACAATTTCAGAAATTTTCACGAAACCTTAAAAATTCTCAATTTTAGCTCTTGGATGCTTGCTTCCTTTTCAAAAAAACTGGACGACACGTGTTTTTTGTAAATTTTTCTCGGAAATTTCTAATTTAAAACTAATTTTTCACCATTTTCTTCAAAGGGTTGATGACTTAAATTTATCGTACATCATTTTTTCGTCAAAAAAAAAGAAAAAAAATGCATTCAAATTACCGTCGCGTCTTTTTCTATAAAAATCTGATTTTTTTCATATTTTCTTGAAAATTTTTGATAACAAACTCATTTTTCATCACTTTCCCAAAAAAAATGTAACTTAAATTTTTTCTACATCCTTTTTTCGAAAAAATTAGAAAAAATGCATTCAAAGTAGAGCCGCCGCCTCTTAAAAAAAAATTTCAATAAAATCCTGATTTTTTTGAAGTTTTTCTTGAAAATTTTTTAATTCAAACTAATTTTTCACAACTCAGCCCCAGGAGTTGATGACTGAATTTTTTTTTGCATCATTAATTTCAAAAAAGAAGTTCGAAAAAATGCATTCAAATTAGAGTCGCCGCCTATTAAACAAACAATTCGATAAAAACCTCATTTTTAGTGATTTTCCAAATCGAAATATACGGGACTTTGGGTCAATTTAGAATTTTTTCAAAATTTGAATGAAACTCAGCCTTAAAATATCTATCGAATACTTAGAAACAGAAACACCACCAAAAACTTTGAATTTGCCATTCCCACCCTATTTAATAGGCCAGACAGACTTTTTCGGGGCTCATAACTTTTCATTGCCACATAACAATATCATAAAAATCTGTGGAATAATAGTTCATAATCTGATGAACAATTTTCGCTGTAAATTTTTAAGATCGAATGTTGAACCAACCAGTAAATTAAGCTCTGTTTTTTTTTACTTTTATCGCTTGAAAATCGGAAATTTTATTTTTAACAACAATGAAGAATTTCTGTTTTTTTCATTTTTCGGGTGAGTTTGACCGAAATTGAGGATATGAGCTCTGGAAATTTTTGTCCTTCAACCGGAGTACGACCCCTCAAAAATGCATCATAATTAGGCATCCCGAGCAAAAAATCAGCTACCCGATAAAAAGGTCATATAAATCTGAAAACTTCAGACATTGTTAAGTTTTTGACGGTAAAATTTTCGCTATGAACATTTTTTCGTGCAACCACTTGGTGGCGCTGTTTTGGGCGATAAAAGTTTTGTTTTCATAAAAAAGCAAAATGTACATCTTTTTTCGCAATTTTTACTAACTTTTTGGTGTACAACGTAAAATTCTGCTCCGGATTGACATCTCAAATTTGATATACCCAAACGATTCTTTGGTGTAACACCGGAAATGGATGTGTCCGAAAACTCGAATTATTTGAAATGATTTATGGTTCTCAAAAGATGCGCAAGCATCGACTTTGTAGAAACGGTATTAACAACTATGGGTCTAAAATGACCACAAGTGGTGCTAGACGCGATTCCATGATTTGGTTGTGTGAACAGCAGCATGGTATTTAGCATTTACAGGAAAGCTCATTATAAGAAATAAATGAAAGTAACCATTAGATATAAAAATTTTTGAAGATTCATTTAAATTTATTTTTTCAGAAAAATTTTCAAAATTTTACCGATCGCTGATTGATTGAAAAATTAAAATTCTCAAAAGTCACTTTTGACCCCGGAAATGTAACCTCATGATTAAATTAGACTAGAAAACATATTTTTAAATTTTTGACCAAATTTTTTGACCAAAATTTTAAGCGTCAAAAAGTATCCTTGATCCGAAATGTTCAAATTCATAGGACCTTTTTAACGGGTGCTCATTTTTCGCTCGGGAGGCCTAATCATAATTGTATGGGTAAATAGTTTTTCGGGTCTCGCTATGTAGGAAGGTTTTTCGGGTTTTTAAAAAAGTTATTTGGGTTTTTGTATTTTGTGACCACCAGTATATTGTTTTTCGGGTAATTATGATTTTACTTCAAATTTTCGAAAAAGTTTTTCGGGTTTTTTGTTTTTTTTTGACCACCGGTATACTGTTTTTCGGGTAATTTCGATTTTACTTCAAATTTTCGGAAAAGTTTTTCGGGTTTTTGTTGATTTTGACAATCGGTTACTTGTTTTTAATTTTTATAAAAAAGTTCTTAAATTGAAGAAAAAAGTCAGGTATGGTCAATCACCATTGGCATTTAAAACTAAAATTATTTTATAACTTTATAAATGAATTACTAACCAAGGCCAATCGAACACAAATTTCAATGTTATTTCATTGAAAATGACGACTGATTTTTATTTGATCAAATAAAACAGGAAATATATAAAATTCATTTGGAATAATATAAACATTTAAATGATGGGAAGTTTAAATGATTGATAGATTTGACTTCGGTCGGCAAATTTCTGAAATCGTTTGCTCTGCTCTAAAACCAGTTTTCAAGCTATTTTGCTCTTATCTGATGCAAAATCAGACTACGCTTCACTCCCAGAAGAGCTTGCCTAGGAGTTTGAGCGCTGAAATTTCATTTAATGTGCTTGAAATTGACCTGAAAGAGTGAAATAGAGCAAGAGTCAGCCGATCCCTACTTAAGGGAGTGGGTGTCGCTGATTTGAGCCTCTTCCAGGTCATTTCCCGCAAACTAGCAAAGGTGATATTCCAAAAACATTTGTAACAAACAAAACCAACCTTCCGCGGTAATTTTGAACTTAACAGTAATCTGATACAATAGCCGCCGTACGCTTTTAAAAAGCCCTCTGAAAAAGCACGCAGTTCGTACCTACTCCTTCAATTTTCATTATTTTTTTGTGTCAGGCTCCGGAGAAGCCTTACAAATAATGCAAAGACCGCTTTAATCTTAACATTTGCTTTCAGCGGACAAAAACGCGAAAACGAACAATCAAAATTTGAAATGGTCAGTTGGGGAAGGCTCAGGCAAAAGCTATATCTCAATCCGTTTAAGAGATACAGTTTCGACTCATACTGCATCTGAAAGCCCAATACTTGTTTGACAATAAAGCTAGAGATTTTTTGAAATTTTGCTTCGGCGATCTCTTGGGGCCATGTCAACTTTTCATTTTTAGCCAATATGTTTAAAATGGGCAGTTTGGGAGGCTCAGGCAAAAGCTATCTCTCCACCAGTTTGTGAGATACAGTTTCTACTCAATACTGCATCTGAAAGCCAAGACTTGTTTGAACATGACCTAGAGAGTTTTTTTGAATTTGATTCGGCGTCTCTTGGGGCCATGTCAACTTTTCATTTTGAGCCCTAAATTTTTGAACAAAATTTAGAAACCAGAAAAAATGCTTCAAATAATTTTTTCCGAAAATACAAACACTTTTAAGGATTTTGGGTGCAATTTTTAACTCGGTAGCGTCAAAAGAGAACAATTAGCGCACTTTTCAATCATAAATAAATCAATTAATTTTTGTTTCGTTTTTTGGCCGCCGAAAGCAAATTTTCAAACAAAAGCAATTTGCATTATTTGTTAGGCTTTCTCCGGGCCTCACAAAAAATAAAAATGATGAAATTGAAGGAGTAGGTAGAACTGCGTGTCTTTAGAGAAGCTTTTTTAAAAGCGTAGGTGTCGGCGTAGTTAGGATTGTATCAGATTACTGTTAATTCAAAATTACCGCGAAGGTTGGTTCTGTTAGTTACAAATGTTTTTGAAAATATCACTTTGCTAGTTTGGCGGGAAATGACCTTGGAAGAGGCTCAAATCGCGGACAACCACCCTTAAGGGGGTCTTAGGCAAAATGACTTTTGATTGCTTATTTTCCTCTCGCATAGACTAGGAAGTGAATAAAACATTCTGATAAGTTAGTTCGTAATCTCTGGAAGACGTTTTGAATATTATTTTTGAGATAGCACTGTTGAACCAACCGGTAAATGAGGTTTAACCAGGAGCAAAAATTTCTCTTGAAAAAGCTGTATTTTTTTTCGTCCTAATTAGGAAATGTTTCACAAATTTGACATTATCTTTGCGAAATTCAAAGGCGGAAAAAACTGTTGTTCCTTTTTTTTCAATTTTTCTCACTAAAAGGTATCAAAGCTGGCGAAAAGGACTGTTTTTTGCATTTGGCACGGAAAGTTGTATTTTTTTTTTCATGCTACATGGCAACTATTTTCCGTGCACTATAGTTTTCGTATTAATGTTTAACCAACTGTTGTGGCCTGATTTAATGATTTCATTTTTTAAACTCAACCGGAGTACGATTTGAAAATTTTTCTTTTGACATCCCAATTCGTTACCAATCAGTTTTTTTTAAGACCAAACGATTCGTAAGTTTGAATGTTTTGGAACGGTCATTATAAACTATGGACCAAAATTTAACGTGTCGAGCGCTAGAGCAGAAAAAGTTTTTTTTTTTCACACTACAAGAAAATTTTTAATATTTTTTTCCGAAAATTTTTAAGTATTTTTTCAATTTTTTGAATTTATATGACTAAAAAGCACGTTGAGTTCAAAAAATCATATAAATCAGACCTCTAGCTTTTTTTTTGAATTTTCTAGTTGCTCAGAATAATAGAGCTTGCCGATAAGACATATTCAAAATTAAGCTTGTTTCAAATTCATGAAAAAAATTCCAGAATGTTAAATTTTCTTCAAATTTTTATTTCTTTATATAATTAAACAATCTACGTGGGAGATCAAAAATCTAAAATTCCAGTCAAACTAATTTTCCAGTACAAAAGATATGGGCTGCCTATTAGAACCCGCTTAAGGGGGTTCTCGAAGGCTGGAAAAGGCTTTTCGAAGGCGCATCACTTTTATTCCCCTTTATAAAATCTCAGGACTAGTAGTTCGAATCTCCACGAACTCATTTTTTATCTCGTCCTTTACATAGCGATGTTCGACCAACGGTAATTGAGTTAACGCGAGCAAAATTTTTTTTTTTATTGAAAAGTCGTATTTTCGCCTTAATTTCAAAACAACGGTCCATTTTGCGATGTAATCAACCCAAAGGGGTGGTGAAGCAAATGTTGCAGTAACTTTTTCGAATTTGGCTGTAAAGTCGACAAAAAATGCGCGAAATTGACAATTTTTGAATATGAACAAGTGAAGAATTAGACAAATTAATGCCACCCGAAAAAAAAAGGAAAATTTTCCCCCCCTTGGGGTATCGGTTAGCTGGAAACGGATATTAGCAACTATTGTCCTGATTTTTGACAACAAGCGGATTCTAGAAAAAAACTTAATACAACTTTTTCATCAAACTTATTTTTTGATCTTTAGCACGTTTCTGTTCAAAATCAGCCCATAGTTGCTAATATCGTTATCCAGCAAAACCGTATCAAGGAAATCTTTTGGTGGCATTAGATTGTCTTATTCTCACTTCCATATTCAGAATTGTCGATTTTAGCAGATAACGGTTGAAGCTGAGAGAGTTTACCAATCTCATTTACATTAAACAGATTCAAACTGCGTTATTTTCGAATTTTTAAAAATTGAAAAATGGCTATTTTATTAAACGATCGTTTGCCACTAGGTCGTGAACTGAAGACAAATAAAAACTCACCAATTCAAATTTCAATAAAGTCAAATTGAGCAAATTAAAATTTATAATTCAAAAGAGAAACACAATTTGGGCTGTGAAAAATCTAGAGGAAATATTTTGTCTGCGTAGGAATGCAACACACGCTGGACAGTTTTATAATTTCTTAATTCATGAAATATTTTGATTATTTCAGAATTAATACGGTTAATTAGTTGCACATATGAGTCTACATTTTTGATTTAATATTGCTTGAAATAATTTATCATAAATCGATTCGGAAAATCCGTTGGAAACTCTTAAGAGGGTAGTTCAATTTCAGATGTTGACCATTGTTGAAATAAAATTTTTCAACCAGTAACGATACAAAATAAAAATACATTCTTAAAGCAGATGTACAACTTCTTATTACTCCCAGAATACATCAAACATTCTGTTTATCTGTTTATAAAGTCTTACCCACAATTTAATTATTTATTTAAAGCTGCATCATTTGAAGCAAAAACGTCAGCAAAAACGCTATCGGATCGGTAGGCTCTGCATAATAATTGGATCGAATCGGGACCGTGAGGGTACATAAACGCCAGGCCAAAAAATAGGGCGCCGCATGGGGCCATGGTGTCAACTCGCCTCAGGGAATGCCGAATTCAAAAATATGGTGAGCCTAAAATTGACCACTGATAGCCGCTAGAGAAAAAAAGCAAAACGCGGGCCATGTGCAGGCTCTAAAAAATGAGGCCACGGGGTAAATCAGTATCTAAATGACCGTAAAAACTTGAAAAAATGCCCACAAGAGCCGCTAGAGCAATACACTCGCTATATTCGGGCTCTCCAGCGGCTTCTGTAGTCACTTTGGAACATTTTAAGTGTCATTTTCGACTTTCCTGAAACCAATTTACTCAATAGGTCAACGAAAAAATAGTCCAGCAAATGCTTTACATTTGCTCTCTAGCGGCTCTTGTGATCACTTTGAGACATTTTAAGTGTCATTTTCGACTTTTCTGATACAAATTTATTTATTAGGCCAACAAAAAAATAGTCTAGCAAATGCTTTGCATTTGCTCTATAGCGGCTCTAGTGGTCACTTTGGCACATTTTAATTGTCATTTTAAATATTCCTGATACAATGTGACCATAAATTTGGTGCAGCATATGCTTTGAATTCGGCCTGCGTTTTGTACCCTTACCTCGGGACCGGATCGGTTACCTCAAAAAAATCGGATCGGTTATCCTGAAAAGTCGATTTAAAAAATGTAATCGTTACCTCGGACAAAAAACTTTCCGTAAATTTCAAAAAGCTAAAGTCCATGCAAAAATAGTTTGCCGTGTAGCATGTAGAAAAAATACGCCTTTCCATGACTAAAATAGCAGAAAAAAGTCTTTTTGGCCATCTTTGATACCTTTTTAGTGAAAAAATCGAATAAAATGCGAAACATTATAATCCGCCTTAGAATAAAAGCTGGCTTTATCGGGCAATCTAAAAGTGAAAGAAAGCTATTTTTCCATTTTTGAAGTCAAGTAGGCATGTTAAGTTACATTAAACATAAAATTTGGCTCGAACGGCTCATAATTGGACCATAGTTTATAATATCATTTCCAGAAAACTGATGCTTATAATTTGTTTGGTGCTACTTACAACTTGATACGATAACCTTGAGGTCAAAAAATAATTTCAAACTGTACTCCACCGAGTCAAAAAATTAATATGAAAATAAAGCGACGACCATTTTTGCGTAATGTAGAAAAAATACGATTTTCCGTGGCCAATCATTAAAAATTATTTTTGTTTCCGGTTAACCTGATTGTCTATTTTCAATTGTACCGACCTCTGTCTGAAGTACGCCGTTTTCTGGATTGGTCTTCGACAGTTTGATCTACGGCACCTGTAACTTCCAAAGCCCGAAAAACAAAATAACTTTTCATTCTCGTTTTTGACCGGACCGACCCACACGAAAATCAAAAAATCGATTTTTGTGTCATTTAAATTTTCTTTTTCAAGAGTTACGAATTCAGCCAGTTACGAAGAAAAGAGAGCTGAAAACAACAAGAAACAACCCCTTTAACCGAGACTGCTGCTGCTGCTGATACTGCTGATTGAGAACAAGAATTGCTGCTAAGCTGCTGTTAAATCCTGGTAAATAAAGTATATAAATCCATTGAGAAAGGGGTACTTCATTTTAAAAGTTTAAAAATAAAACTGCATTTCACAATCACTTTTCATATACCTGCTAAGAAGCTCCATATAGAAAAAATATATCTCATTTCACATAAACCTGATTTCTAACAAGTGGAATCACCCTGAGATAAAATCTCTTAAAAAAATTCGATATAAATTCGAAAATTGAAAAATTTTAAACGTCGTTAAATTCTTATCAAACTACAACTCTAAGTGATAACTTTTAAGGTGATCTCACTTATCAAGTGTTCATACACAATTACTGCAAGAGCAGGTCGCAAAATTCAAATTCCAAATAACTGCAAGAGCAGTGCTGAAAATTTTCCTTTAGCCGTTTCATACGTAAGACATTCTAACAAACAAATAAAAAATCTAGAAATATTCACTTGCCTATAAAGTGCTGAAAAAATAAGCTTTGACATTTTTTCTAAAAATTTAAAAACAACTGACAACAAACAAATAAAAATTATACGATTTCAGCTAGCCTGTAAAGTTGCTGCAATTTTGCATAAAAAATAAAAAAGCTCTGACTTTTTCTATACGTTAAACACCTGAACAACAAAAATAAAATTATACGAGTTCAGCTAGCCAGTAAAGTGCTGGGCAAAATTTTTTTTTTTCATAAAAAGCTCTGTCTTACGTTAAAACACCCTGGTTACAACAAAATAAAAAAATATACGTATTCAGCTTGCCAACAAAGTGCTGAAAAAATATTTTTTTTTCCCCTCCAGAATTTCTACGTAAACACCCTAAAAATTATCAAACATAACAAACACTGTAAGAAAATACACAGACTTTTCTCAGACTAAAACACCCTAACTATCAAACATAAATATACGCTTTTCGGCTTGCCAATTAAATAAAACTTGATTAAAAACATTTAACTAAAAACCAATCAATAAAAATCAACTTGCCAAAAAATTGCTGGCAAAAATATTTTCACGCTTTCCACCCTAGTCAAATATTGGCTCAAAAACAATGCAAAAATAATTCGCAATCACTCAATACTGTAAAAACTAAAGCTGCAAAAACAAAAAAATTGACATAGTTTCATAATAAAAATCTGGCTTCAGAATAATCAAATATCGAGACAAAAAATAAAATCCGAGCTTTATAATTACCTCCCTGATCAATATGACACTGACCTTAAATATAGAATATCGATCAATAAATCTTCTCAATATCAAAATTGGTATGAACCATATGTACCAGCTTTTTTCAATAAAAATCCATCATATCATAAAATTGCATCATCTATCGAAAAAATTTCCATAAATAACCTTAAAAATTTAATAGTCAAAATGCCTAAACCAGGAGGTTTGACTTATGGTGGCAACACTTATGATCGGCATGAGCCTGAGGATCGCAATTTTCACTTTCCACCTGCTGGCAGGGTCTTGGCGGATAAGGATGCTGGCTACTCCAGTGAATCCGGTACTAATGAACGCATTAATGAACGCAATTTCAATGACTCTCAGAATAATCGTAATGTTGCAGGTCCGTCCAACTTGAATTATGCAAGGGCTGTCTCCAGGGATAATTCCGAAAATAAAGTTAAACCCAACCGAAATGTGAGATTTGCATCACTTGAACGACCTGAAAAAGCTACTACAACTGAGCTTTTAAAAGCCTACTCTGAGCCATTCAATAAAAATAATCCCAGAGGTAATACCATTTTCATAGATAGTACCAAAAATGATTACTTTGAAGCAATAATAATTTTGAAAAATTTTGCGTTTAATACTGAAAATCTTAAGAATGAAATATTAACAAAGAAATCATTGTGGAAACTTTTTCAGCGTAGTCTTATTAAAAATAAGCTAGAAATTATTTATGAAGAAAATGAACTTCATATTGAACAAAAAACGGAAATATTTGAATTTATAAATTTCAATTCTATCAAGCCAGATAAATTGACCAAAAAATTTTCTGACTTGACCAAATTATGTCTTTTTTACATTTCGCTTATCAAAAATTGCAAAATCCTTAGAAACTCAATAATGAAAATCATTTATGATATTTTATAGGACGCGTACGTAACAATGCGATGCCGTATAATCGCGAGCAGGGAAAATGGGCCAAAGGCCGAAATGGTCGACCACGTGAAATTATAAATTTTAGAATTCACCCAAAATTTTCATATGTTCCCAATTATGCCATTTCAAGAAATAGTGACCAAAGCTGCACTGATGACTATATCGATCACGAAGATAGAGTAAAACTTCAAAATATTATGGTTCGACAAGGTATCACCACCTTTCAAGTAGTAACGGCCTTAAAAAAAAATGCAAGTCACCAAAGTACTTATAAGCTAAATTTCTCTGACAATCGAGAAATTGTATTAAGTATTAAATTCTACAGCAAAAGTGAATTTTTTAAATTTCCATTACGAAATGGGGACTTTATTGACCGCCGCGATAAAATGTGGAAATTTGCTAATTGTCCATTTGTTACTAGTCATTGGTTCATGGAAAAAGATGGCAGTTTCATATTTGCAAATTCGAGTCGTGATGAGTATTTAAATTTCCTATTAAACGCGGACTAAGTTAATGATAAACTTGAAGAAAATTTTAAAAAATCATGGAATTTTACCCCGACTATGGAAGAACTAGTCAAGGGGGTCAGACCACTTAAAGAATTCATTCATTATTCGCGGGTTTCTATGGTCTGGGCTGATGCAAACTTTGCCAGGAAAAAATAGTGGATGGATCAATCAACATTCTGGGATGAGAACCTTAATTGGATATGTCAAACCAAAATCACTCATCGTAATATTCATGAACGAATTGCGGTAATGTTCTCCAAAAATTTATTCAGTATTGACGATACTGAATTTGAAAAAGATGCTGAAGTAGTTGCCAAAATCGAGCATGAAAAAAAAGTCAAAAAAATTGAGGATATAAAGCCTGCTAATAAAGACTGCCTTAAACGATACGTAATAAAAGGCAAGAGCTTCATTCCTATTAACCAACCTGTCAAGAAACTCCCAATTGCTGCAGAAATTTCAAATGTTAAAGAAAATCTCACAAATCAAATGTCTGAATCTGCCGAACTACACAGAATTCATATTGAGCAAGCTCAATTAGGTAGAGAATGGCATGAAATTGCCGAGACTAATTTGAAAGCACTTCAACATAATCATCAAAAACTAGTTGAAGAAATTAATGATAAAATTGAAGCAAATAATAAGTTAGTTGCCGCTCAAACATGCACCGTAAACGCCCTAGTTGAACATCAAGAGGCATGTGATAGAACCGATATTTACTCTGAAAGACCTATGATTTTGAAAAATACGGTTCTAAATGAGTGCCGCACAAATTTGGCCGAATCAGCTGAAAATTTAGTCAAGACTCACAAACCTATTGATCTTCCAAATCTAACCATGCTCAATAGCGCCTCTATCGTGCGTTCAGACGATGTACTGGTCCATAAATCTTCAAACGCGTTTGAAAAACTTAAAAATTTTATGTTTAAAAAAGAGCCTGAAATTCCCATAGGGGCTCATTTTCTGCCGGGAGGGATCAATGGTAATAAAATTGAATCCGCGCTTCTCCTAGCCTCTGACATTGAAAAAAAGCAGAAAGAAAAATCAATTGCAGAAGAAAAGGCGGTCAGGGAAACTATTAAGCAAAAAAATCTGGCTCGAAAATCCAACAATTCCCTTTACAATTTCATGGTCAGCCTAAGTAATACTGCGGCAATAAGAGCTGATTCTCCTGCCCCAATGGATACTGAAACTATGAATGAAACTGAAGATGAAAATGAAGTTTCAAGATTCAATGAAGTTGAAGTTACCAAAAAAAGGAAATTTGATGTCTTGCCGGCCACCCCTGCGCGATCACGTGTTATGCCTATTTTTGGCTGTGGTGTCAATTTAAGTAGTCCAATGCCAAAAAAAACCAGAAACGAAGGATATTTGAAATATATTCAAGGCAAAAATCTTATTGGTGATGAGTTAACCACTCAAAAAAGACAGGCTAAAATAAGAGCATCCTTAATGATTACCTTTGGAAATTCTACAGATCGACTTGGTGAATGGATTTGGATAAACTGCTACTTTTCCGAGGAATTAGTCACCGAGATACAGTCACATTTGGATATTTTCGACGAAGAAATGAAAAATGTGGGATGGTTCCCATCGTACACAAAAAATGATCTTGAGTTAGCCATTACGGCCGTCACAAAATTTCAAGATATTATTAATGATCCAATATTTATTAAGGAAATGCATGAAATTAAGGGGTTTGTGGGATGCGTTATCCCCTATACCAAAAATGCAATCATCTTAGATTGGATGAAGGCCTTTATTAAAGATGATAAAATTGTTACCCCAAATAAAACGAGAATTGCAAAAGTGGTAGGGGTTGGAAAGGTTGGTAAATTCTCTTGCACTGACCTAGCAAGTACTTTGGCAGAATTTGCGAAAAATTCAAACCCTCGTGACAATCTAGGCACTTGGGAACCAATTTCTCAGGAAATGCCGAGCTTAGAGGTAATAATAACAAATCTCATTATCCGAAATATTTTTGAAAAAATAATTTATTACACTACTTACAATCTCATAAATTTACTTATTATGAACTTTTTGCTAATTCTCTCATTAAATACTAAAAAAAAAGACAAGAGTCTTAAAAAAACAGCCCTTTACACCAGGCTTCCAAAAGGGATAGGGAAAAATCGGCGGGGAGGCATCCCTTTTGGAAGCCTGTTTTACACTTTTAAATATAAATATCCCAGTGGTTATAACAAAGATAATTTAATCAACATAAAAAATTGTAAATCAGTTTTTCGATCACATAATCTCTCTGGAGGTGTTAAATTTAACAAATTAATTGAAAATAACCACTACGCATCATGTTATAAACAAAATGTTTACGATAAATTTAAAATTTTTAGTCTCAACACCATCACACAAGTTGATCGTAAAAATGGAAATTTATTCAATCATTATATCTGTACTTCTCCCGCCGTCACCTTTTTATTCCGAGCTAAACAAAATCATTTGTTACCACCCTCTTATGCCTTATCGCCTGATGATTTTTCTGACAAACTTAACAAGGTAATATTTCAGAGAAATGATCTCTTTTACAGAAATTCTATAATATACAAAATCTTTGCGATTGATAAATTTCAAAAAAGGATTAACCTATTTGACGAAATGAAACATTCTGCTGATAAACGTGATAAACGCAATAATCTTGACATCATAAACTCTCTCAATGCGCCCAACGTTAACTCCGAGGAGGAAATTGAGAAAAATGGTTTCAATAGTGAGCATGAAAGTAATAAACTAATTTTAAATGAAAATCAAATTACTGAACAAAGTTTACTACCTAATGTTATTCATGTGAATACTGATAAAATTAATGAGAACAAAATCTCCGAAATAAAATATTTTTTACCTAAAATTATTGAACAAAATGAAAGTATTGCCTCAACTAAAACAGAAGATTTTATGATTCGGCCCATAAATAATATTGATAATTTAGACAAAAACTATCTATCCATTGCCTCTCACAAAACTGCTGATTATCAAACTTCCAGGACAAAATGTTATTTAACCAAGGTCACGGATATTTTTCATGAGAAAAATGCTAATATCAAAAGTGATAAATCTTACTGTAAAAGTCCTGAAAACAGTAGGGTTTACCCGGAGCGAATAAATTCAGATCATAGTGATTCTAATGAAAGTCACCACTCTATAAATATCGACGATTTTTATCTTCAAGCGTACGATACAGTTGACCATCAGAATATGAGTATCGAATTAAAAAATGCTCTTAATAACTCAAATTTATCCGAGATAAGTTCTGACGAATCAGAAAACTCATATGACAAATCCAAAATTGACCCATCCACGGCCAGCTGTTCCGAATTTGTCTCCTGGTTCTTTGAAAGGGGTCATACTGAAATCAGGGTGGGGGATGGTCTTATTTTACTTGAGAATATTAAAAATGATCTTGAATCCTTAAGACTATGTTTCGAGCTTTACAAAAAAAAGTTAGTCAACAAAAGCATGTATTATAAACGTGCAATGGGGATCCATCTCCCAGAAAAAGAACCGGCTTTCTCCCTCTTTAATCAACGAATGGCCAGCAAATTATATGAAACAAAGACAAAATACCCCTTAGACGTGAGTTCTGATGACCCAAATTTATTTATTATTAACCCCCCTGTCAGAAAAATTTTAAATAAAAAAATTGAAAATAAAAAAAATCTTGACTTTATCAATATAAATCTAAAAACCGCTAATCCAAGTAAATTGGATAAGTTGACAAAGATCTATAATGATACTGCTGTTTTCCTATTGAATGAATTGCATATGACAGTTGAAAATTTGGAGCTTATAACTCCGGCAGGATATCACACGTACGTTGGTAAAGCTGACAGCAAAGGACAATGTTACGCTGCAATAATAGTGAAAGAAGAATTAAAAAAATACATTAAGCAAATCGATGTACCGCACTTCTTTTGTAAAATTAAATTTTACCATGAAGATTTTAAGATATTTTTTACATCGGTTTATCGACCTTGTGACGGCTCAATAAAATATCGCTATATCAATGAGACAGTTCAGAGTTTTTTCGAAAAATTAAAAAAAGTTGTTGATGACTCAGAAAAATATTGCTCAGTGGTATGCGGTGATTTTAACACGCATTTCTCGAAAGAAAATAAGCGTTTTTCCACCAAAAGATTGGAAAAATTATTAAAATGCTTTCCTGGTTATCAAAATATGGTCAAAAAGGCAACGTACAGAAGGTTTCGTAAAATGACAAACACTAATTATGAAAGTTGCATTTACGCCGTTTTTGTCAAAAATATTAAACTAGATGGTTTTTTCCATTTAAACCTAGTAGATGAAATTAAGAGTGACGGCCATTTAGGCCAAAAGGGGTTAATCAATTTCGATCTAAATTTTGCTCAAATAACTGAATTGAGCTTTTCTCGAAAATTTGCCAGCACTGAGCAAATACATAATAACTCAGCAAAATGTTGGAAAGTTTTCAAAGAAACTTTCGAAAAAACAGATATTCCAATAATTGAGCGCGACAAAAAATTAAATTGCTTATTTGAAAAGCTTGTAGACCTTACCGAACCCGAGCGTATAGTAGAACGTAGGATAGGATTTTTCAAAACCATATCATCTCAAATCACCATGGATTGGCGAAATAAGATGAACTATATAAGAAATTTACGTAAAAAACATCCGCATGATAACTATTTAAAAAATGCCTTTAACGAGGCAAGTAAACTTTTTCAAAAATTATCCAAAATTGACAACATAGCATGTGTGACAGAGGCTCAGGGTGTAGAATTTTTAGATGAACAAGAGTTCTTCAAGGTAAATCGACGACTTAACAAGGATAAAACGAAACTTAATAATTGTCCCTTATCTGCCGATCAAATAGCCGACGGCTTTAATCGCTTGCAATGGGAAAATAGTGTTAAAATTAATAAGGACCAAAAAATTAGGCTCGAAAACTGTTCGCCCAATCTCAATAATTATCCAAGTTTTTCGTTTACAAAAATTAAATGGGGGGGTAAAGATCGCAGATATTCGCTAGTGGCGGCACTAAAATCTTGTAAAAACAATAGCCGGGGACGTAGCGGACTCACAAAGCGATTTTTGGGAGCATTAACCCCGAATTATAGAAAAATAATGGTCGAATTAATCAACAATTCACTTCTAAAAGGTCAGTACCATGACTTTTGGAAAATCTCAAGAGTCACACCCATCCCCAAAAAAGGACGTGATCCTTATGATATCAAAGCTTGGAGACCAATATCGGTGGGCGACTGTCTGGGCACCTGCTGTGAAAAAATAGCAAGTGCCCAGTTTCAGTCATATTTAGAACGTTTTAAATTGATTCACAAGAATCAGCATGGGTTTCGCAGTTCGCACGGTTGTAGTACGGCTGTTACCGAAATGACCAATATTATGAAAAATTTTAAAAATTACAAGTACGTTATTCACTTACTTATTGACTGCCAAAACGCCTTCGGGGCGCCATCACATGCCTCTATTTTAGAGTCAATTTATAATTTTACAACAAATTCAGCGTTTAGCTGGTTTGAAAGTTTTTTACAAGATAGGTCGTTCTATGTTCAAAAATCTAATGAGAGAAGTACTATTAGGCAACTTCCAGAAAGGCGGGTTCCCCAGGGGTCGGGATCTGGCCCAATACTTTTTTCGAGGGTTTTCAATGGGGCTCTTGAGACAGTTCAGAAAAAATTTCCAGAAGTAACAATATCCGCTTACGCTGATGATTTAGGGATTTCGATTGTGGGCAATACCGAGAATGAGATTGACGAAAAAGTTCAAAAAATTTTCAAGTGCATGAATGATGCGTTATTAGCAATTGATACCGGTATTGCGCATTCAAAAACCCAGGGTTTTATAGCAGGTAAATGGCCTGTTGACAAAAAAATTATTATTAATGATAAACCCATTGAACTCGTAGAAGAGCTTTTGTATCTAGGAGTACGTATCGGCAAAAGTAAGAAAACAGGTGTTAATCTTGACCCACAATTAATTCACGTTGAAAAACGTATGATTGCTGCCTCAAATAAGATTTTAACAATGCTGAAATATGGGACTAGGAGGCAGTTAATAAGTCTATACAATAGCTTTGTTACGGGATATTTCAGTCATGGGTTAGACGCACAACCACTATTGCCACCTAAGTGGTATGCAAGGTTACAAAAAATAATCTGCAACTTCTTAAAAATAATCACGTTATCACATCATCAGTTACTTTTTCCCTATCATTTAAAAAATCTGTTTCATTTGCATGAATATTTACTAGTTAACAGACTTAACAGCATTTTTATGGATGCCAAGCCGTGCGATTTATATGATCTCCTAAAACCATGCCTTTTTCGAGATAACGGAACCTTAGCCTTACAACCGTTCTCTAGAGACTATTTTGTTAAAGACGAAGTTAGAAATAAGTTCAATTTTTTGAGAAAAAACGGGAGTTATACAACTGTTATGAGAATTCCTGAAAATTTACAAAAACATAGGAACAACTCTCGCTTCAAGGCCACTTGGCCATATTTTTTGGTAGATATTTACAACGCACTTCCAGATCATGTCAGAGGTAACCTGGGGACCTATGCGTTTAAACGAGAAGCCTCTGCCCAGTATTACAGTATATGCCAACACCCGTATAAGAAATTAAAACTTCAATCTGAAAGTTATTGTAAAATGTGCAAACCACCTAGTCAATCTTACTCGGAAAACCTGATAATAAGAAGAAATATCAATAAATATAAACTTCTTGACAAAACAAGGGATTTTTTTAAGATCAGCTCTTCGTTAAAATATAAAGAACATTTAATTTTTGCCTATCATAAACAGGCAGAAATGTTCTCAAAACTGAAAAAACGAAACTCTAAATTTAATCCAGCGGAATTATTACAATATTACGATGGTAAAATTCTAGACTGGTACCCCCTTAACTATAACGGTGAAATAATAAAAAATGATGACTACAAAGGTATAAATTTTTCTCGCTTGCGAATGTATGAGTATATATAATGAAGTTCTATGAAATAAATGAATAATAGATTCTGATATTTATCATACATCACCTATATTTTGCGTATATAGAATTATATTTTAAGCATTGTTAGTACATTGTTAGTATATGGTTGTTTTACTCTCCATAGTCGTATATACAGTAGATAAAAATAGATTCAATTTATTTTGTCAGGAATCTTTTTCTGCTCATCAGAACGATTTTATTGCACCTTTGCAATTTTGTAGTTAGACAGAATAAGAAAATCTAAGAAAACACGTAGGTTGAAGGTAAACAGCTGAGCACTAACCATTTATTCTATGTCTGGTATAAAAATTTTATGCATTTTAATGTGTCATTTACGGATTTATTTGCCAAAAAAACTTTCGGCGATATTGATCCCCCTGTATGCTCTCGTTATTTCAAGTACATCGTGTATTTCAATAAATTGGACTCAAAAACCTATATATCGCCGAAAGTGACCAATATCGCCTTTTTTGTCGAAATCTATCATTTTCTTGTGCCCAGAAAGTTTTGAATTTTTACATTGCGTGTACGAATACAAATACAATCGCAACCAAAAAACGCCTATTTTGGCGTGCTTTATGTCAACAACAAGTGAAGATGGGAGGATGCAACATAAATTTTGTTATGTCAAACGGAATCGAAATTATCTAAGGAATTTTATTCCGAAATAAAAGCTCGTTAATTGTATCTGGTTATCTCAGAAAACATCACTGACGCTGGTCTGGCCCAGTGCCTTCAGCAGTGACTTTTTCAAGACCTTCAGCCAGTTTTACTCACGTAAATTACATCAAAAATCAAATTTTTTTTGTGTTTTTCAGTAAGCCTGAAAAACGGTGAATCTCGGTCCACGAAAATGATTGGCTCAAATATTCTAGAATTTCTAGAAAATTTGATAAACCAATTTCGAAATTATGAAATATTAAAATTCGCAATGCAGCTTTTTTCAAAAACTCTGTGGTCAATTCTCTGTGGTCAATAAAAGCTATAAAAGTATTCTCTATCTACAAAACTCAGTGAGGAGTGGCTTTTGAAATGAAAATATTGCCATTTATGAAAGGGCGTTCCTGATTGGTCGGCCAATCAGAGGTCTCCGATTTGTTTTGTGGAAACAAGATTATTGTTCAATTATCTCTAAACTGAAATCCATATATTCGTGCTGTTTTTAGTATTTCATTAAGACGACGCTAAAAACCGTGTTTTTGGCAATAAAATGCGACCAGTACTCTCTTAGGGGGGTAGCAGCGATGTGGCGGATTGGTACATTTTTTCGGAGCGATTTTTGAAAGAAAAAAAATTTTTGTGAAAAATTTTTATATTATTTTTTATCTAAAAAGAAAGTGTCCATACTTGCAAACGTTTATATTTTTAAACTTTTTACATACTTAAGTATCTGTAAAAACGTCAAGGGCCGCTTTTCGTTGTGACTCCGTTTCCGGCTTGACCCGATGTGAGAATTTTTATGTTGAAAGCGATATTTGTGAACTTCTGACGTTGTCGGGTGTTGTGCACTAATTGGTGGGAGAATAGTTATCCACATGAAGAAATTTCCTCGATATGGATTTTTTTTCTCCATGAAAAATGGATTAAAACAGCTTTTTAGGAAAAAAAAATTGACCTTCAATTGCGATTAAATATTGAAAAATGCCCTGTCTTTCAAAATAAAAGTAGCCTGTGGCACCCGAAATTTAATTGAGATTTTTTGAGGAAAGTAAAATTTTTATAGGTTGCGTGCCCAAATGGCACAAACCGGTTCCTTAAGCATGTGTTGTAAATTTCATCAGAAGTTCAGAAACGATATTCACTTGACCCTTGCATCGGTTGAAATACGGAAACCAAATAGATACCAGAAAATTTCACAAGTGATTCGGCCTGATTTTTCAGAGATTTCAAAAAACTACTAATTAAATTTTTGGACTTGATTGCGGAAATTTTTATAATATTTCTAAAGAGTCGACAACAAAATGACAAAAACATTTCATGATTTTTTCAAACAGCAGTCAGAAATATGTAAACATGCATGAAAAAAATAAAAGTGACTATTTTTTTTTTTTTTTTTCGTTTTTATTCAAATATTTGGAAAAAAAAATCAGAAAAAATTTTTTGGTCGAAAAATGATTAAAATTTTCATAATGCTGTGAATTTTTTCGAAAATTTTACGAATTATAAAATAAAAGTTTGAACTCAAATCGTTCCTTAAATAGATAAAAAATGATTTTTATGAGCTGATTACACATTTATTGTGGTTCAGCTAACGATAATAAGCACAAAAATAAACCAACTAATTATTTTCGTAAATTAAATTGACGCGAGTCTGCCGCATCGCTGCTACCCCCTTAAGATATCATAATAATCTTTTTGATGAAACTATTCGTTAATATTCAGAACGCCTACGCGTTTCTCAGTTTTGGTAGATAATTAAAAAAAAAATATATTTTACTTCTTACCATATCGCCGAAAGTGCCCAATATCGCCGAATGTGCCAGTATTGCCGATTTTATGAGCAATTAATTTCTGCTTGTTTTCGTGCCGGGGGCGTTTAAGCGGACAGTTTCAACTCAGGAAGAACTTTCCCACCTGTCCGCTTAAACGCGCCTTGCAGTTACTGGTCAGCAAGATAATTAAATTTGCTCATAAATGCTCCATTAATCCTATCGGCACCAACTTTTCACTATTTTCAGCTAAAATATTTCCTGTTCCCATATCGCCGAATTTAACAACCGAATTTTATTATTTGTTTATATAGATTTATATCTCAAATTACTTTGTGTGCGTCATAAAAGACGAGACTTTCAGGATTTAATTTCCCAAATCTACTCTAAACAACTTATTTAATAGCCTTGATGGAGTATTAAATTTTACGCATTTTGGTGATTCACGTCATTCAAACCTATCGTGAAACTATCGTTGACATATGACGTCATTTCAAACGCGTACGCGTTTTTCATTTTTTGAACGAAAAAATTCATTATGTTCCCACATCGCTGAAAGTTACCAATATTGCCGAATGTGCCAATATAGCTGGATTTATTTGCCAAAAAACTTTCGGCGATATTGGTCCCCCTGTATGCTCTCGTTATTTCAAGTACATCGTGTATTTCATAAAATTGGCCTCAAAAACCCAGTTTTGGCCTTAAAATGCGCCCAGTAAAATTGAAAAATTTCTCAATAGTGATTTATTTTTATTTATTTATTACAAGCTCATTGCCGACTTCCCATTGGGCCATAAGCCATGAGTCACGCACGTCATCATCGAATTGAGCTGGTACACATTTATTTTGGTTCAGCTAACGATGATAAGCACAAAAATAAAAAATAAAATTAATCCAACTAATCATTTTCGTAAATTAAATTGACGGCAGTCTTCCACATCGCTGCTACCCCCTTAAGCTGTAATATTAATCATTGTAGTTAATAGCGCATGTCTCAAATTGATGTAATTAATATTGTTAATTACGTGCAGGACACAGTATAAATGCACTTTATTCCCATAATTGTTGTACTAGTCTATAAGGGTAGCTCCTACACAAATTATAAAGAAAATTTTTCATACGCCAGAATTAAACCTAAAATGATTTCAATTTTAAATTTTGCATTTTTTTTCTGTTTAATGCTTAAATTACTTAATATAAAAGTTTCCTAAGGTTAAACTAGTTTATTATAAAACCAACCAATAGTGTGGCGTATGATATCCGGGGTATAGATATTTTGCGTGCGTGCCTGTGATTGCTTGTGGCGCCCGCACGCACCCTCTAATTTTTAACTGACACAACACCACTTCAGAAAACTATTTCTCAACATTTTGTTTGTGCCAATTGGCACGAAATTTGTAAAATTTAAATTTTTTTTGAAAGGTTTAACTAAAATTGTGGGTGTGGTAGGCTGCTTTACCTTTAGAAGTCGGAACATTTTTTCTCTTTTTTTCATGGAAGAAAAA
>SCLH01000765.1:160035-181013 GCA_004367855.1 Oikopleura vanhoeffeni | reverse complement strand
TCAGGTTTCCGAAATTTGAATAAAATATGAAAAATTTGAATTAAGGGGATTTCCTTCTTTTTCCACCAGAGAGAAAGCTGAGAGATTATTTTGGAAACCTAGTTTCCAGTTGGGGAAAATTTGAAATTAAATTTTGGAAACTTAATAATTTTGGAAATCAATAAATTGAAAAATGATAAAAAAATGCTTATAACTTAATCATAACATTACCTAAATCCAAAAGCATGAACTTAATCAATTTCCGTTAAGTGTTATTAAAACGTTCAAATAAATGTAAATAACATGACAGGGATTAAATCGGATTAATAAATGTCGATTTGAACATCTGTAGAGTTTTTTTGGGGTTATAAGACATATATTTTTTTTATGACATTTTCAAAAAAAAATCATTTTTCGGTCAAATTTCGTTTATTTCACTTCACCGACAGCGACGTTAAGTGGGTTTTTGGCAGAGTTGAAATAAGCGTTTTAGGAAACGATTTTAAGGATTAGGTCGGCGATTGGGCGACCCCTTAAAAGCGGTCAAGTTCAGGTCATTATTCGGAAGTCAATATAGACATGCAAGAGCCTCAAAAGAAGGAAAGGGTCAACTTTCCTATGAAGTATTAGCACTATTGTAATAATTATTAAAACGTCGTAACGCAATAAATGGAAAAAATTTGAAAGTATTTTAAGGTAATCTATGTATCGAACAGGAAATATTTCGCTGACAATTGCTGAAATATTTGTTAAATATGCTGAATTATAGCTAACAAGAGGTAAAGAGCCAAGAGATTCACTGGTAGAAGAGTGTAATGTGATTGATAAGAATGTTAATAAGAAATTGGACATTATTGAAATAATAAGTTAGTACAATATGAGGGTACCTTTGATGTACACTGAAAATTCGAAAAGGGCTGATGGTCAATTTAATATTGCTAACAAGAATATTCTAATCTATCCGTACAACTTCAACATACATCAGGACAAACAAGTGAGAAGAAAATAAATTGACGGCAATCTGGGTCTTGGCCACTGGACAATTGCTTCTTAGCCATTTTTATTGTATAGATTTTTATATGGCCTTGATTAAATAAAAGTTTGGTTGAAATATTGGTTAAGCAGTAAGGTGTTTGATATGCTCATTGTTGACATGTTCTTTCGCTGTAAAGAATAAAGTATAGACATTCATTTCAGGCTAAATTGATATTTTTCATTAAATTTATCAATAACTAGTTCAAGGCCGAATTCTGGTAAAACTATAAGTATTTCAATTTCAATGAGAATTCATTAAATTTGACCATTGAAATCGACGATATTTTTGCGAATGTTATCTTCCCTACAAACTGTTAAACACAAGATATATAATATATAGTTAACCTTGTTAAATGTTAATTTTCATCGGTCAAATTGTGTGTCATCCTTTCAAATCACTCCAGTTATTTTGCTGATTTGTATTCTGAGGCATTGTCGAAAAAACAAATAACCTATGATATCGATTAATTTGCGCTCGTGTACAAATGACGTAAATAACCTGATGTGTTCTAAGTATAGGTATGATATATTAAATTCAAACATAAAAAAAATTTATATTTTTCATATTTGAATTAATTACATTATAGTATACTAAGCAACAGCGATGGGAAATTTTTACTCTCTCTCGTTTTAAAAATATAAAGTCAACTTGCCATCCAATGATTGGCCCCTTTTCTGTTTACTACTAACGAGACAATATCTAATCCGAATAAATAACGTTCTCTTCTCATATTTCAAGAGAGTCGAAAATTAATAGTTACCTGCACAATAATTCTTACCTGCCCGCTCCACCAACTCGTACAAAATGTACGAGCACTTTTCAAAAAATACATAAAAGCGTCCAACTCTCCGATAAAAAGTTAAGGCAGAGCACATAGTCTAAGACAAATTATTTTACCTATTAATAATTTAATAACAATATATGATTTAAAGTGGTCAAACACTACAACTATGGCCCCGGAAGAGACATTTCGTATTTTGTCTATATTCAAAACCACATAACATCTCAAGTCTTAACATTTTAATACATAATTAAAGTATGCAATAATTTTCTTGACGACACATATTTAAAAAAAAAATATTACGATCGAGAATTATT
Organism: Oikopleura vanhoeffeni; assembly: GCA_004367855.1. Taxonomy (NCBI): domain Eukaryota; kingdom Metazoa; phylum Chordata; class Appendicularia; order Copelata; family Oikopleuridae; genus Oikopleura; species Oikopleura vanhoeffeni. The sequence goes on along the minus strand of SCLH01000765.1, from coordinate 178,900 downwards.
GAGATTTTTTAATTATTTCTCTAATTTTTCTATTTTCGAAAAATTTCTATTTTCTCTAGCATTTTGGTTCTCTAAATCAATAATGAAATTAAAATTGTTATAAAATTTTTGAAACGATATTTGGTGTTCAATTGTTTTTTAACTTTGCATAAATGCTAATTTGAGGCGCTAAAGGCAAACAAAAGGCGCAATTAATTGGTTCGATTTTTTTTTGGTTTAATATCTTGATTAGATACGAAATACTACTGAGAATACGTAGAAAATATGATAGAGAGCAATCGGAAAACGATGATTTGCCCACAGCCGGACATGTGGAGCAGAAGCGTCTATCACCGTGATGCCCACTTATCAGGTCCCGGTGTTGCATTCAAAACAAGATTAAATCACCAACATATCAAAAAATAAATATTAGAGCGTAAAGCTGCTGATTGAATTAAGCTTCAAGAGAAAATATAATTATACTAGAGAAATATTTTACTCGGTAAAGTGCGGGTTGATATATATCATACGCTAAGTTCAAATATATTGATTTTTTTTAAATTTAATGTTAATCTTCAGGTTTTTCTTCGAAATTCAATATAAACTTCACGTAAAAGCGTCGGTCGGCAAAATTAAAAGTCGGATTTCTTATTTTTTAAAAGATGCTAGCAACTTTCAGTACATAATTGACAGCATAGTTGCTTATCACGTTCATTAGAAAGTCGACCGCTTCCGATTCTTTTGAAGGGTACACGTGCAAGGTTCTACAACGATTTGACTTTTGAAAATTGACCTTGGTTGATGACCAAGTTTTTGGCTCATCTAGCGATCCTCTACTATTATTTAAATTTCACCCATAGTTGCTATACGTTCATCAGAAATTTGACCCTTCCTTTTTTTTTGAGTATTGAATGAGCTTGAAATTTATGACCCCGTAATTTTAAGGTTCGACCACATAGTCGCCAGACCCTTAATGTCCTTAAAATGATGTTCCTTAAAACTCATCTAATTTTCAAGCTTGCCAGAACAATTGGCGCTCACTCTTCATACCGGTCGCTAGATGCGTGGTTTTAACTGTCACTTATCGTAAAATCTTCAATAAGAATTTGACGGAAAAATCGATTATTTTTTGAAAATGTTTTCATTAAACAAAAAAAATCATATGCTCTTTAAAGAATAACAAAAAACAAAGCCCTCTACAAGAATGGGGTCAAAAACATCGATACCCATTTTTGACTTTTGAAATTCCTTATTTCAAATCGTCAATATCAAATATCACAAGTTCCATATCTCAAAGTTACACAATAAATTATTCTGAATTAAGAGATTCTGAATCAAGACTTAGATATTCTGAAAGAATACATTACTTATTTTGTCAAACTTTCCATTATTCAAAATTTTTTAAAAAAATTCATTCCTCATGCTTGACCAAATTGACGTTCTAAAAAATCAGTCATAAAAATGATTAGTTTTTTAAAAGTTTAGAGTGCTTGAACTGCTTCCGTTTCTAATTAAAAATATTTCACCGTTTGATCGAGTTACTCCCCAAGTTTATCTTAGAATATCACAAAAGTCGTTTTGAATGTCAAGGTAAATTTTGACGTCAGCAATTTAAGAAATTTCATATTTAAAAACATATGTTCAAGTTTTCTGAACTTTCTCTTAACTACACGGTTCGTTATTGACTTAATTTAATCTTTAGAATTCATTGATAATAGATAATTCAGACCGTTATTTGCATACAAAATGACCTTGGGTACAAAAAAAAAGCTCAATGATATTTGGGCTGTCCAAAGTCAAATCTTCGACAAAAACTTGGTATATATTATGGCCATTTTTTGGGGTTGCAAGCAAAGGCTAATAAATAGAATGCTAAGAGTCTAAAATGTCAATTTTTTCAAAATAACCAAGTCTTTTGATAATATAAGAATTTCTTATTCGCAATTCAATTGTAACAGTATCCTTATATAAAAAAACTTTTTCTAAATTACTTATTTTGAAATTTGCCTTATTTCATGAAAATTTTCGTTTTGTCACTTTTCTCAGATCATTTTCATAAAAAAGTTATAGAATTTACTTTTAAATTAATATTTTTTGCTTGAATTTTATTCAATATCATATTATTTCGAAAAAATTGCACAGCCTGAAAGATATGAAATATCGATTATTTGGTTTCTTAGAATAATAATTTCGACTAATCAGAATCATGTTAGGCCGTTATAATTGCCCAAAAAAGCTTAATAATATTCTAATTATTATAAAATATTCTTACAATTCCTAATGGATTTTTTCTAGATTTTCAAAGTTTACTTTGTTTAATTCTGTATTTAAGGGTATCCCGTTACCTACATTTTCTGCAGTTATTATGTCAATGACATACAAATGCATTTGTTTTATGACGTAAAAATGCATCAAATCAAACGTTTATGTCTTGAAAGCACCCAAATAAGCACCCAAATAATATCAAAAAAAAATTGAAATTTTCAATTTTTTTTGATTTTTTTAAGTATTTTCCTAAAAATTTAGTGGAAAAATAAGATTTGGTTCATTTTGACCCCCAAAACTCAAAAATTTTGGCTAGATGTAGGCCAACTTTATTTTCAGTGTTTCTCCAGCTTTCTTTAAGCCTATTTTCGAAAAACTCACAGCACTTTTGTCTCAGGAAATTTTTTCACGTGCCCAAATACAACGTAACTGACATGATACATTTTTTCACAATTTTAACAACTTTAATATAAATAACTTGAAAGGAAATAAACCAAATATAATAATTAATATATATCTTTTCTTTCAACTAGCCAGAATTATTCCATGAACCTTGAACAATTCCAATTTTATTACGCTTTGGAATAAGGAAAAGAAAGATGGGATATTTTTGTCTCATTTTGTGTGTATAATTGTATTTGATAACTATGTGATATTTATAACAGTTTTTGCTAGAGCTTTTATGCCACATTTTCATTCAATTTTTTTTTGTTCATTATTTAGCTTCGAAAACGATCCATCCGATCAAATTCTTAGATGGCTCAAACTGAGCACAAATATTTGAAAAAAATATGGTACGAATCAGGCCATTGTTTTCATTTTTCAACAAAAACTGATAAACAAATAATCTCAGTAATCTAAGAAATAATCCAAAAATAGTTTGATTAGAACCGTTTTAATTTTATGATTTACTAGATATTTGTGCTCGGTTTGAACTAAGTGAGAAGCTCTCACTGAGAACTCAGTTGGATGAGTCGTTATCAAAAACCAAATTGTATAAAATGTTTGATACCGTATAAATTGCTTTTTACAAGAAATATTCGGGATTTTAAGTGATAAATGAAATACTCACAATTAATTAGAGAGTCAATTATTCAATGAACTAAATTTTTATATTAATTTTATTCATCTTCCTGCTTCGGACCGATTAGGGGGGGATGAAAAACTATATATTGTAAATATATATTACATTTGGAAAATATTAAGGTTTTTTCAAATGATTTTTTCTTGATTTATGGCGCTTATCATGTTTCATTTGAAAAGTAACTCACTCAAAAACGTATTTCTATTCATTATTAATTTCAAATGTTATTGCTTTAAAAAAAGTTTGAAAGGTCACTGGGGAACAGGTTTCTGAATGATATGTGATTAATGATCTATTAATTATCACTGAAAAATCCCATACTTTCTTTACGAAAAAAAGTATAAGTTTGTAACTGCACTGTGTACGGTTTGTGGAGTCAGCTATTTGTTTGAAAGTTGCCATTCTGACCTTTTGTTACACTGATTACATTTTGTTTAATTGATCGGAAAAAGTTCGCCACGAACTACATTGTATCAATTTTTTTGTCAACAAGTACATCGATAGAAACGTATTTGCCTTATAAATTTTTAAGCAAGCATTTTGTTAAAGTTTTTATCCAAATTGAACTGAAATCAGAAAATTTGAATGATAAAGTTTATTTTCGTAATCAGCGAAAAATTTGAAGTAAATCTTATAATCTGACAGTATAAGATATTCAAAATTCGCACGGCCTCAGACCGCCTATTTACTTTTTGGAACTTTGATTAACGTTGAACGTTCAAACATATAATTTAATTTTCAAAGAAATCAAATAATTTATCAATCTTTATATTATTACGGCAAAATTATTCAGAAAACTTTTCTAAAAAATCATTTTAAGTTACCCTGAGTAACATACTCTAATAGAGTACAAACATGGACGGCTTGCTCATCATATATTGCTTGGTGTTGCTATCTCATGGTGTCGTAGGTTTGCTAGGTGGCGCTTGGAGACTATGTGGTAAAACCTATCGAAGAAAAACTACCTTCTGGCAATTTTTTGAGTGAAAGGTTACATCCATATAATAAGGGTCAGAAATAGGTCTGCCAAGCAAAAAATAGCTACTTCAAATTTTGGAGTATGAAGTTCGTATAAATCTGTAAATGAAGGATCCAAAGTAGTATTAAGAAACATACTAAAAGGTACACTCCTCGCTTCCTTGCTTGAGCGAATACCGAGCACAAAAATTGTAACATTAAGTTGCCCAATTTTTAGTAGGATGTCCGAAATCGTGCAAATTTCATAGGTTTTTTCGTGAAATTGTTCGATAATTACAAAAATTATTTTTATTTAGCCAATTTAGTTTGATTTTGAATGATTACAATTTAAACCAATCAGAAATTGTCATTTCGACTTCCTATTGCAATTCATTTTTTTGATAAATTCAAATCTGTTTACATTTACATTGGGTTATTATCAACTCCTGCGTTTTTTTTGAAAATTTGTTTTGAAATCAGTTTATATTAGAAAAATCATAAACAATCCTAACTTATGAATCAACTTCAGATTCTCAAATGTGTAAGCTCCTCCTCATTGAACGGTGATTCACCTTAGAAATCAAAGCTTAGAAATTAATTCTTTTTAATGTGTCGCACACAAACACATTATTTTTATGTTTCAGAAGGACATTGTAAACTGGTGAATCAGCTTTTTACTACAAATTTAATTAAAAAGCTGATTCACCAGTTGGCAATGTTCGACTCTGCCTTTTGATGAATCAGGCTATTTTGAAGGGTTACAAAAATAATTTCAACGTTGCTCACTCTACTAGGAACGGCAAAAATCGACCAGCTCAGATTTTATTTATTTTTTGAGCACTTTTAGTTTTTGTGCTGGAATCGACCCAGAAACAATTTTGTGAAAATTTTGTCCCACTTGCTAAAAATCCGCATTTTTCGAGCCAACTATGTGCCCAACATTTGGCTTGAATTTATTCGTGAAAAGTCTTCGCCAAAAATAAGCAATTTCGGAAACTGTTTCGCATTTTTGAAGACTTTTCTGGTGAAAGCTGGACGATTTTATTTCATAGATCAATTTTATTCGTTATTTCCTAGAACATATCAAATTATTATGATTTAATCATCTTCTGTAGGCAAAAAAGGAGGGTACAAATATGATTAGGAAAAACGTTGACAAAAACCTAAACGAGCAGAAAATTTAAATTCTAAGCTAAATTTTCGATTCGATCATTAAAATCCAAGATTATTTTTTTCGGGATTAATAGAAAATTTTAGAATTTGCAGGATGTGCTTATTTTCAAACTAAAGGTTTGACAGTTAATACCAGGCTTCCAAAAGGGATAGGGATAGAAGGGAAAACCCGAGGGAATTATAGGGGATAGGATGAAAATTTAGAGCCATAGAGGGATAGGGAAATGGAAAGTCCCATCCCCCTTTTATCCCGTTTTATCCCCATCCCCCTTTTTATCCCGTTTCTATCCGTCAATATCTTTGATTTGATCATACAGAAATTCGTGTTGTCGGAAAATGTTATCATACAGGAAAATATAGTACGAAAATCAAAACGATAAAATCTGTATAAAAATATCTCGATTTACAATGATAAATTTTATTTTATCTTTATTGTCGTTAATTGATTATCAAAAATTGATTTTTCAATTTTAATTTACGATATTGATAAAAAATTACGTTTATCATCGTGAATTGATTTCACTTTAATGACTTTAATTATACAAATTTTGGAAGATAATTTCAATTTAATTATGATGCACTTTGTTACAAAGTCTTTGTACCTTGCAGTTTAAGTAAATTGGAAGATGGTATTAATAATACCGCATTATTCTTTAAAATAAAAAAAGAGTTTTAATATGGAAAAACTTCATCTTGATTCACTGTATCCCGCGGCAAATAGCCTTTTGAGAGTTACCGGGATCAATTAAATTGTGTAGAAATTAAAATGTGTAGAAAATTCCAACACGATCCAATTTTGCCGATCACTCCTATTAACCGTCAAATTTACAAATCTTAACTCTCAAAAAATCTCTTTCAAATATGTATTAATTAAATAACCGTTAAAAACCAGTTGGACAGGGATTGAGTTCATTGGAATGGAGGGCCACGAAACATACCAAACGCCACACTCTGATTGGTCAACGAATTACTATGCCCAGGAGTGCGCGAAATATTTGGCGCAATAAACAGACCAGCCTCGTTTCCCAATAGTAAAAAGATAGATGTATTCCCTACCACACCTCGCATCGCCCGTTAGTGCGGCGACAGAGAGCTATGCTTTACTCGCTTTATTCGTGCCCTGCGAGACTGAGGCCGTGACGGAATGTCACGCCCACGCACGCGTATCACTACTAAGGCTAGTTTTTGTGGCCGTCAGAGGGCGCTGGCGAGCTGCAGCTTAAGGAGCTCATAGTAAAGCGTACGCAACAAAACCAGCTACGAGCAACTAGCCTTCTCATTCACAGAGTTACTACCAACTAAGGTAATACAAATTCAATTTTAATTGAAAATTAATACCCAAAAAAACTTGTTAAATTTTTGAAATTTTTTTGACGAAATAAACTTCGAAAAATTGAGAGAACCATTTTCAAGAGATTTTCCCGCCGTCGGAAAACTTCAGAAAAACAGATTTCAGCGAAAAGAGCCAAGAAATCTAAAGGCACTTTCACCATGAATCCTAACTGCTCAAACGACCGAAAAATCGCCGTTGTAGGCAAAAAAACAGTCGGAAAATCCTCTTTGGTCCGCCAATATATTGAGCAAAGAATTTATGATAGATATTTTCCCTCTATGGACCGAGAATTTATGAAAATTGATCACATTTTGGAGACTGATTTTCACATCGAAATTCACGACTCGGCTGGATATGAAGAAGGAACTTATATCAACCCAGCTTGGGTGGGTACTATTGACGCTTTTATCATTATGTATGCTATCAACGATCGAAATAGTTTCGTTATTGCTCAGCAAATCCGAGAAAAATTAGCCTATGCTATGGGAAATACAGTGGGTATGTTTAATATCCCTATTATTCTCTTGGGAAACAAACGCGATTTGGCCAAATCTGAGCGAGAAGTAACCACACAAGAGGCCAAAAAACTCGTGAAAACCTGGCACAACGCTAAATTTGCCGAAATCACCTGCAAAAACTACAACGAAGTTCAAAAAATTGTCGCTGAATTGATCGAAATCCACGAAACCAAATCTGGAAATTATAAAGTCGAGACCTCGATTTGGCAAAATATCTCCAAGTTTTTCAAGCAGAACGATCAACAAATTCATATTGATACCAAATGCTGAAGTCTCACATCAACTGCTGTTTCTGCGATTACGCAATTTTATTTTACTTGGTGCAAAGTTCAACTTTTTTAGGCCGCATTTTTCAAAAAAAAATCAGGGTTCTAAATTGCCCTTAGGGTTATATGCGAATTTTTAAAATTCGAAATGCTGATTTTGAAGCGTCCACCTCCTTATAAATACCTCAGTTTTCCGAGGGTAAAGGCTGTACGATGCGCATGCGGTGTAAATAGTCTGTCATTCATAAAAAATCAAAAAATGTAAAAAAATATTTTAAGTCCACACTACTTTGGATATTATCTGGTCGGCTATTTTTTTTTGAAAGAAGCTGTTAAGAAAATATTTCAAAAAACTCTGCTCTTAGTGCTCGGGGGTGAACACCCGTAACCTCGGTTTATCATTTTTCCACTTGCACTTGTATATTTCCAAACAGACCATCTCCTTTAAATGCCAAATTTTTTGCTTCCAAGCATTTTGGCGACTCTTTAAATTGTCATAATAAAAAATTTTAGGATCCTCTTTCTTGATTCCAGTTTTTTATCAATTGATAGTTAACCGTTTTCTGACATTCATAAATTATAGAAATAAAAATCTTGAAAAAAATCGAAAATTTTACATCAGGTTGTCAGCATTTTGGATCACAAGATTTTTTGCAGTAAATGACTTGGCTTTGCGTGACTCAGCCAAGTATAGAAAAAGGGCCCGAGGCAAAAATGTGTTTTCGACTTTATAAACGGCAAAATCGCGTTTTTTTTGTGAAGATCACCTCCCCCCCTTAAAGAATGTTCCGCCCCAACAAGTCAGATTAGAAACCAGGTCACATACCGTTAAACTCCCACCGTTTTTAAAATAGACGATTGTCAACCCTATTTTCTATTTTGGATTATAAATGTTACAATGGTTTTTTATTAACTAGTTGTGTACACAATAGACCTTTTGTCATACAACAATTCATTCTATGACAAAAAATTTCAAATATTTATTTTTTTCCTGTAAAAAGTAATTTGGTTAGTTCATCTTGTATCCTCCTTATATTTTTCTTGGTTAAAAAGACAAAAGGTTAACAGGACGGAATTTCATGAAAAGGAAAGCGTTTCCTTTCCACTACTTTCCCCTTGTTTCTACTTTTTGGCAATATTATTCACACTCATAACGCTACGAGTGTGAAAAAATTGAAGATTTTGACCTTTTGGACCAAAATTTTCAGTTTTTAATCACTTTATTTATTCAAATTTATGATACCCTAGATATTGACATATATTATCTAATATCTACATAAAACAACGTGTCGTTGTTTCCCTTTTCGGACAAAATTAATACTCGTATTAATTTTCCAAATTTGCTTAAAATTTTTTGTAAATGTAACATGCTAAAAACCCTTACTTTAAGAAAATTTTAGACTTTTTTCAAAAACTAGAATGAATTATTTGAATGTATCGTTATGTAGTTATAATGTTACATTACATATTCTTACTTTCGCATTTATTTCCTTATTTGGACACTTTTCTAAATTGATTTATTCATATTTGCCATGTCTACCCCCTTACTGTTATCGTCTGATTTTCAGATCAAATCTTTTGCATCCTTACGAAAAAAATCTGGATTTTTGAAATTTTATTTTAAAAATTCAGTTTTGTTTTTCAGGGATTTAAAGGGTTGATCTGGGGATTCAAAAAAAATCTGCGAACCAAACCTTGTAAAAAGTTTTTTTTAAGAAATAAACAAAAAAATCCCAAAAAATATCAATCTTCACGCTTCATTTCCTCGCAAAATCACCGCACAAAGCATTTTCCTTCGCATAAATCGCATAATTTCAGGAAAAAGTTTCGTTTTTTCGCAAAAGTTCACATTTTGTCGCAATTATTTTCAACCTGAAAGACCTCTGACACGCAAAGTTCTAAAAATTAGCAAATCCTTGTGATTTCGGTGCATCAAAAATGTGAGGCAGTGTCCGAGTTAACAGTGGCGTGTGATTGAAAACGGTGTCACGTTGAGAGTTAGTTTGTTTGGTCAGTTGTCCATTATTCATTAACTAATTACTTGACACACTTTGATCTCAGAAACTAAAAAATGAATTCTTAGCCAAAAAATGGGACGGAAATATATTTGACTATGAGTGAGAGGAGAAACATCAATAAAAATGTCAGTTTAGGTACTTTAGGGTCATTCGGTTTAGGGGATTCACATCTTTATGACGTATTTGATTGGTTATGTTGTCATCTATATCCATTTTGTTCAATGAATAGACAATGAAATCCAAAAATCTTGAAGGAAAGTAATTGTTCTCAAAAAAATTTCGAAGGAAAGTGAATAATCTCAAAAAAATCTTTTTCGAAATTTCTTTCGACAAAATTATTTACAGTTTGAGCTTCAAGAAGCGTCGAAACATAGGGTGATTTGTCGAGACTTGAGCGGATCAAAGGCGATATTTGAAGCTGATTGTGATAAAACAGTTTTTCAAATCACCTCAAGTTCCGACGTCACTTGAAACTCACCTATTATTGTGTTAATTTTCACAACGACGAACGCTGAAGGTAACATGATTCGTTAGCCTTTATCGCCCTTTGTGCACATAATTGACCTGTGATTAGTTATATCCTGATTATGAAATATCTTTTGAGCTTTTTGATCTGAAATTGCTTCCAGGTTTGGAAAAAAACAGATAGATTAAATCTTATGATCACATGTTAATTGAGTGCATTTGGTCTGCAAACATAATTTGTTAAGTATTCTGTGAGCACGGGACACAAATGTTAAGCAATTTATATTATTATTTGCGTACATAAGTGATATGCGAAAATTGGCGTCGAGACATCAGGTGATTCGAAATCCTGCTACTATACGATAAGCTTTTAATATGGCCTCAAATCACCTCAAGTATCATTTTTTCAGTGAATCTCAAATTATATTAATCCGTTATTTTTTTGGTAGGTTACAGAGTACAATTTTATTCGAAAGATCTCGATTGAAAACTTGTCGATTTCTTATAATATTTTCAGAATCTTAATCTTCTTTTTATTTAACTTGCTTTCTACCTAAACGCGCGTCTTGACCAGTAGACATGCTAAAAAATCAATTTTAATTAGTTTTTCATAGTTTTTATTTCGTCTTTCCGTACTTTTCCAAAATATTTCTTAGTAGAAAAGTTTAATTTTTATTAGTCATAATTTCATGTAGAAATATTTTTGGAAAAGAAACACCTTAAACTTTTATGCTTTTGACCTCAGTCACATAAAAACTGCATAAATTTTCTGGTTACTTCAAAGAAAAGATTATTAATTCAAACTTTGTACTTTTGACATCCCTTAAATAGTCCTGAGCTGCGTTCGAACTTCCGTGAGTAAACTTTTTTGAGCGATTCCAGAAAGTTTGACATCATCTTATTTAAAAACTTATCTTTTTTTGCTTAGTCTTCTACAGTACTCAACAAGACAACCTTGTGTGATTTCCAATAACGTGGGCGTAATCAGCCAATGAACGGCATTTTCAAGGAAAATAAATACCCGACTTGATGAAAATTATACCGCAAATGAACTTTAACGTGATAAGGGAAGTTTGGAATTTTAATTATCAGAAATTTTAAAATTAAACTTTCTCGATTGGTTTAATATATTTTAATATACACCCAAAAATACCTCGGAATGAATCAAAAAATTATTCGCTGGTATATTTTTTTTCTTTAAATTGTTATTTTCGAAAAATTGGATGCATCATTGAAAATGTATCAGAGACGCAATTGATTCAGCCTTCATAAAAATTTTGAGATTCGTTCATATGATGACTATCTCAAAATTTTTCCATAATATTTTTTTCAGAAAAATCAATCGTTGCCGAAATAAAACAAATTCAAATCATGAGAAATCTTCATGATGAAATAAATCGCAACATCCATGAATTTTTTTTTATTCATACTTTGAAATGATGGATTTTAACACATTGACTACATTTCTGTGAATTTCCTCAGTTTATGCAAAAGTATTGATAAGACTTGACCATTTACTTAATATCTTGGGGCTGTGATAGAAGTAAAAACTAAGATTCATGAACACCATAACAAAAACATTTATAAAAATGGTAGTTTTTCACCATTTGGAAGTGTCGAGATTATAATATTTTAGTACATATTCGTATCTCCACCTAAGTCCATCTTTCATATACTTACTATCTCTATAGCCCGTGTTCGAATTATATTAATGTTGTCTCAGTGATTGTCTTTAGTATGAAAATATGAAAGGGTGCTTGATATTGGGACCGCCCCAGATTCTTGGTGCGTAATCACTCAAGAAATCACTAAGGCAACATCAGTTGGATTCGAACACGCGCGGTAGAGATAGTATGCATTTTTTAGATGGACTTTGGTTGATAAAAGGATATAATTTCGAGTTTATTATTGCAAAAAGCTTATGTCATTCGAAAATAAAGTTCATTCAATTCTTATTTATACGGATTTATTCACATTCAATACAAATCTATATGGATTATTAAACGTTCATTCATATCCGAAGTTCAATTAATAAACTTTTTATTCCGTTCTAAGCCGTTTTTGATGACCTTTAAACACAATAAACGCCATCGTTGACCTGTGTTTTTGGGGGAAATAGAAACTGAGAGAAGATAGTTTAACTAGTTTTAGCAAAGATATTCAACATATGGAATTGTAGAATAAATAAACACGGCTATATATTTTCAAAAATATTGTCAGAAGGTCGTTGGAGACCATATGCGCAATTGGTTTTTCAAATGTTTAGATAAATTGAAAAATTCTTGAATACAATTTTTATGTATGATTCGAATTCAGTAGATTGCTACAAAAGTGCAAGATTTATTTTAGATTCGACAAGAGTCGAGAAATCTTGCAATTCGCAGGTCAAGTCCACTGCTTCAAATTGTATTGGGCCACCAATACCAGACCCGAGTATTGTTAAAATACCTCTTTTACGTTTTCNAAAAAAACTTCTAGACTCAGTCATTTAATCAGACAAAAAATGGAAGAATCTACTTTCTGATAGTAATATTATTGGCATTATGAGTCATCATAAAAAATAAAGCAGCTCTCAACCAATGAGCGCTCGTTATATTTTTACAAAATTACATGAATAAAGTGTAAACTAGTCAAAACAGAAATTTTAACTAATAATGGACGATTATTGATAATAATTTATCGTGGAAAACATTAATGAAAATAAAACTAAGTTAAAGAGGCATGATTCCGCAACTCAAAATTAGATTAAAGAATAATGGAGCAAGATCATTGGTAGGTTGAATAACTTACGTTCAAACCATTTTGTTACACCAATTCCCTATTTGCAGAGCCATCGCATCTTAACTGTTTTGTAAAATCAAACAATCCATTCATGTCATTTAATTTATATCATCAAAATGATATAAATACAGATTTGGTCATATTTAATACAAAATTATATTGATTATTAAACGTTCATACAGACCAAACGTTCAAATATAGGAATTTTCCTATTTATTCTAAGTTGTTTGTGGTGACTTGATAATTTCTGAGAATTCGGAACCGAGTCTGTTCAGAATCCAGAACAGCTAAAAAGTTTCGAAATTTGCTAGTAATGTCAATATATTTTTCGCTTTTTCCCAATCTTCTATGAAACAAAAATAAACCTGAAGATTTTAAGGGGTAGCGCGATGTGGCAGATTGGTACATTTTTCGGAGTGATTTATGAAAAAAAAATGTGAAAAATTTTATTTTTATTTTTTATTCAATAAAAGTGTTCATTCTTGCAAACGTTTATATTTAAATTTCTCAACATACTTAAGTATCTGTGAAAATATCAAAAACACTTTTTATAACTCCATTTCCAACTGACCCGATGTGGATTCTTTTTTGAAGACGATATTTATAAACTTCCGACATTTCGGGTGTTATGCGCTAATTAGTGGAGAATCATCATCCATATGAAAAAATTTTCTTAATATGAAAGTTTTTTTTCATGAAAAAAAGAGGAAAACAGCTTTTTAGGAAAAAAAATTTACCTTCAATTGCGTTAATATTAAAAAACTCCTGACTTTTGAAAAGAAATTTGCTCGTTTAACAGCGAAGATAATTAGAGATTGAAATGATAAATTTATATAATTAATAAGTGAGACCATAACGTGGCCATGCCAAGACGCGTGCGCAAAGGGGGTGTTTACTCGTCAGAAACGATATTCGATTGACCCTTCCATTAGTGGAAATACGGAAATCAAATATCAGAAAATAACACATTGATTGGCTGATTTTTCAGGAAGAATTCATAAAAGCATCAATAAAAAAATTTTGACTTGATTTGCGAAAAATTTTTATAATATTTCGAAAAAGGTCGACAAAAATGACAAATGAACATGTTATGATTTATAAAAGCATTCAGAAATATGAAACATGCATGAAAAAGTTAAAGTGCTATCTTTTTCCTTTTTACTTCACAGATTTCAACAAAAAAAATTGTGGGTGAAAATGCGTGAAATTTTAATAATGTTTTGAATTTTTTGAAAATTTTTACGAATTCAAAAAATAAAAGTTCAACTCAAATCTTCCTCATAGATAAAAAAATATTTAATAGCAGCTATATGAGCTGATATACATTTATTTCTGGTTCAGCTAAGGATAATAAGCACAAAAAAATAAACACTTATTATTTCGTAAGTTCCAAGTTGACACCAGTCTGCCACATCGCTGCTACCGCCTTGAGCTCTTTTTGACGTTTGATTCAAACCCTTTGAGAAACATAACACTTTGGCGCTAAAGAATCAGAACTACGTGGGTTTGATTTTTCGCCACTGTGTGGTCAAAATATTAAAAAAAATATTATCCAAAATAATTTTTTTTTGAAATTTTAAGGGTTACTCCAAAAAAATCTGAAAAAACCATAATAACCTCAGATTTAAAATAAAAATGTTTTATGTTAATTTTTCAGTTCATATGAAAAATCAGCAAATTTATTTAATTTAAACATTGATTTTTTCCCATTCAATACAATTTTATATCTATTATTAGACGTTCATTTATACCGAACGGTCACTTTATTAATTTTTTGTTCCCATTATTAGTCTTTTCTGGTGACCGTTCTACACATGTCTGACCTGTGTTTATGGGTGAAATTGAAACTGAGAAAAAAAATAGTTTACATAGTTTTTGCCAAGTTCCCAGAAATAATATGGAAATATAAAACAAATAAACACGGTTTTATATTTTGAACAATATATTTTGAAAGGGTCGTTTGGAGACAAAATACGCAATTTTTATCTTACAAAAATAATTTGAAAATAAAAAATAGATAAACACGGTTCTATATTTCGAAACATATTTTCAAAGGGTCATATGGAGACAAAATTAGCAATTTGAATTAAAAAGCTTTAAGAGTATAATCTAAATTATCTTTAAATATGGTTATTTTGTTCATCAATCGCAAAAATAATGTTTCGGTATATAAATTATTAATAAAAAAAAGCTTGATGAAAAAATGCTTATTTGTTCCCCTATATTTCCATTATGACCCCTAGAGAAAATATATTGATGTATGCATCTGTCATTTTTTATTAAATAATTTTAGTTTGAGTAGTCGTTGTGGCGGTCAATTAAAATTCATGCATTTGTGGCTATTCTTAATTAAGATTAAAATCAAATTTTGGCCATTTTGTAAATAAGTTTATATTTAAAATAGGGTTCACTAGGCTTTACTTTCGCGTTCGAACTTATTTCGGAAGCCTTCACTGGTCACCTTTGTGATTAATGTTGCTCTTATTGGTCAAAAATGGGTCGAACGCGACAAAAGAAGGCCAGGGACACCATTATTTGACAAAATATAATCGGTTGGAATGTTCTGGCAATCCGATCTACTTTTTCGTCTACTGATTCGATCTGATTTTTGCCGAGTCACCCGATCCGTTGCCGATTAAAAAAAATTTGTCGATCATACTCCAGGCTAAAAGGTTTTGAGGCAATCGGATTTGAAATATAATTCAGGGTCGAGATCAGGTCGGTAGAATCACAAAAAAAACTGCTCGGATTGAGATGGGATTAGCAGAGTCCCGAAACAAATTTGATCGGATCAAGGTCGGATTGGTAGACTTAGTGAAAAAATTAGATGGGATCGGAATACTTGGATGAAAATTGGTTCCGATCCGATCAAATTGTGCTGACTCCTGCTCAAAACATAGATTTGTCACCACAATTTACTTTTAACTGAAATTTTTTTTTCTGTATGTAAGGGTTCATAAAGCGACAAACAAAAACTTATTTCTAATCTGTCAGACTAATATTTTAGGCTCCACGGTTTTTATGAAAAAATGTGAGGAGCTACAAAAGCCATCTTGTTTGTAACTGCCAGTTCCCCAAAAATTCAAAACTTTAGTTTTCTAAGTGGATTATAAATTAACTTGGCCTTCTTATCTTTCTACACTGTTCTTTCTTTAATTAGGTTGAAACCTGGATGTGTGTCTTTATCGATTTTTACTGTCTTTTTTCTTCTAAATTGTCTTAAAATTGGCATAATAGTCTACTTCAAGCGCGTGTCGTTTTTTACATGGATTTCGAAATAGACCGATGTCCCAACGGGTTTAACTAACTAAAGTAAGAGGCTGACTTTTTCTATCATAGTGAATTCACAGAAGCAAAATTTGTGAAAAAAATGGTTTTTTTTTGCAGTTTCAAATTTTTATTAAACAGTTTAAGTTAAACACATCTCATTTCCAAAGACAGTTAATTTCTGACAAGATATTTTCATACTCGTTTCTGTTATAAAAAAGTTTAAAACATCGATTAAAAATGAACTGTTAACGCCATAAACTTTGGGTTTGACCTCAATAAATGTTTTTTGCTCTTAAGGGAGTGGGTGTCGAAAAATTGAGCCGCTTCCAAGTCATTTCCCGTCAAATTAGCAAAGGTGATCTTCCAAAAACATTCGGTACTAACAGAACCAACCTTCACGGTAATTTTGAATTTAACAGTAATCTGATAAAATATCACCTACGCCGACACCTAGGCTTTTAAAAAGCCTCCTAAAAAGACACGCAGTTGATGCCTACTCCTCAATTTCATCACTTTTTATTATTTTTTCTGTTGTCAGGCTCCGGAGAAGCCTTACGAATATTGCAAAAGCGCTTTTGTTTGAAATTTGCTTTCAGCGTGCCAACAAGCCAAAAAAAACCGAAAACAACAAATTATTGATTTATTTATGATTTAAATTGAAAAGTCGGTCATTTGTTTTCTTTTGACGCTACGAGTTAAAAATTGCACCAAAATCCTAAAAAGTGTTTGTATTTACGAAAAAAATCATTTTGAAGCATTTTTTCTGGTTTCTAAATTTTGTCAAAAATTAGGCTCAAAATGAAAAGTTGACATGGCCCCAAGAGACGCCGAATCAAAACTTCAAAAAAACTCTCTAATGGATTGTCAAACAAGTCTTGTGCTTTCAGATGCGAGTGAAAATGTGGTCGAACTTTAGTATCCTTAGACTGAGTGGTAGGAGATTAGTTTTTGCGCTGAGCCTCCCGAAACTGACCATTTTTGAACACATTTGGCTCTAAGCAATAATTGGAAGAAGGGTGACCATGGGCCCCCAAGAGACGCCGAAGCAAAATTTCACAAAAAACGCTCTAATGCATTGTTAAACAAGGCCTGTGCTTTCTGATGCAGTATGAGTCGAAACTGTGTCTCTGAAACTGGTGGAGGATATAGCTTTTGCCTGAGCCTCCCAAACTGACCATATCAAAATTTTAATTTTTGGTTTTTTTCGCGTTTTTGCCCGCTGAAAGCAAAATTTTAAAACAAAAGCGCTTTTGCATTATTCGTAAGGCTTCTCCGGAGCCTGACACAAAAAAATAATAAAAAATGATGAAAATTGAAGGAGTAGGCACTAACTGCGTGTCTTTTTAGGGGATTTTTAAAAGCGTAGGTGTCGGCGTAGGCGGGATTGTATCGGATTACTGTTAAGTTTAAAATTACCGCGAAGGTTGGTTCTGTTAGTTACAAATGTTTTTGGAATATCACCTTTGCTAGTTTGGCGAGAAAGGACCTTGGAANCGTTTTTGTCCGCTGAAAGCAAAATTTCAAAACAAAAGCGCTATTGCATCATTCGTTAGGCTTCTCCGGCGCCTGACACAAAAAAATAATAGAAAATGATGAAAATTGAAGGAGAAGGCATCAACTGCGTATCTTTTTAGGAGGCTTTTTAAAAGCGTAGGTGTCGGCGTAGGTGAGATTGTATCAAATCACTGTTAAGTTTAAAATTACCGCGAAGGTTGGTTCTGTTAGTAACAAATGTTTTTGGAATATCACCTTTGCTAGTTTGGCGGGAAATGACCTTGGAAGAGGCCCAAATCAGCGACACCCACTCCCTTAAGTGACCAGTATGTTAAGAATTGACCTGGTGATTAGTGATATTTTACAAGAAAGCTTAAAATGTTATTGCAGAAAATGAACAAAACAGTTTTTGGACGCCTTAGGGTAAAAATATATCAAGTAGCTTCTTGATATTCAGGAAGGCCCGAAAAAAGTTTTTTTCCTACCGTTAGTGATTTTTCAAATGTTCTAGGAAATCATGAATACAAAGTTGTGCAAAATTTTTTTTTCAAATTTTGATCAGGATAGTGTTCAAAAACGCAATACCATTTTGAAATTGCCCATCTTTTGGCTTGATATTTTCAAATTAAATTCAAACATTATTTCAAGTGAAATTACAAGCAAAATTGTTTTTATGTTATGTCCTTATTTTTGAAAAAAAAATAAGTAGTGGGAAAAATTTTATTTTCAAATGGGTTTCTTCAAGTTTTTCGTTTTTCATGAAGTTTTATTGATGTTTGGTCGAAAATTACTCCATTTTCTCGCAATTATTTAACTTATTTTCGATCAATCAGCTGAAGTTTGACTAAGTGTCCTCAAAAATGAAACAAATATTTGTGGATTCCTTTATTTATAAACAAAACTTTAGTAACAAATTGTCATTTTTGATATGAAATATCCTATTTATTGACAGGTGAAAAGTACCCAAGCTAACTACGATTTGTGCACCAGAGTGAAAAGACAAATAAATATGATGAATTATTTGTTATTTTTTCTTTTATTTATTTTTTGTAATATTTTTTGTGATTCTGTGATAAACCGTATTACGTAACGGTTACATAATTGTGTCTTGTGAATCAGTGTTTGAAATCGGAATGAAATTTCCCATGAATTTCCAATGGGAATTCTCCATCCGAAATAGATGCTATCGAATCTAATCTAAAGTAAGCCCGACAAATTTTTTTGCCTGCTTTAAGGGGGTCGGTGCATTTTGGCAAATACGG
>SCLH01000765.1:145290-160014 GCA_004367855.1 Oikopleura vanhoeffeni | reverse complement strand
TTCATCAAAAACTACATTTATTCAAATTAACTAACCGCTGACTGTAGGCGTGAAATACAGAACAGACGGAACTTTAGTTTAAACCAAAAAAACCCTTATTTGAAAAAATGGCTTCGTATTACATATTGACACATATATATCATTTGTATCTAAACACACTATCTGGTCAGTTCTTCTTCCTATTATTAAGCTAATATTATTTCCTATATTAACTTATTTCCTATGTTGAAAACGTCCCTTAACTGACTTCCTGTCGCAGTTTCTTCAACTCTTCTTGCGAAAAGTTATATCATTGCACCCCATATATGTTGAGTTGCTGAGGTCAATGATTATTGTAGCCGGTCTTAGCCAGGCCGCAATAAACAACCATAATAATAATAATTATCTCGAGACAAAGCGATCGCCAACTTCTATTTAATGTCAGATCTGAGCCTCAGATCAGTGTATGAAAAATGAACCGTGTTAATTTTATCTATTTGTAGTAGTACTTGTGAATTTCCATTGATAAAACGTCTTAAAAACGTTTCAAATAATACTAAAATACAGCAGTTGGACTTCTTCCATTCAGTCAAAGATGAATTTGCAACATTGGTAATATATTGCTCATTAGGAAGAGTTGTTTTTTCTAGTTGGTTCTAACATTATGTACAGTAAGTAGTACGAATGGACGTAGACCAAGAAATAGAACATAACAACCTCTCTTAAAGGAATATTTCACTTAATCACACTTTCGTTATGGATTCCGGCCCTGTTTGGTAACATAGTGCCAAAAAGTATAAAGAATAGAGTATTTGGATCTATTTCAGCTAGTTAACACACAGGGCCGGGGTCAGTTTTATTTAAGACAAAACTAGCTGTATTATATGCTTAAATATTGTTCCTCATTTATTACTCTTTTCTTCAGATTACTTAACTTTCAAGAAATGATCGGCGAATGTTTTTTCGTCAAGTTTTAAAAGTATTTTGCAATATCCCTTATGACTCTTGCTTAATCTGAATGAGATGTGGAGTTTGCGGCCAGCTCTTACTTACTAAGACCCTGTTTTCTAATGCCACATCATGAGGCGCTCTTCTCTTACACGCTCACATCCCTTAGACTTAAGCAAAAGTCATAAAAAGGATATAACCGTTGCACTTAGTTTGACGCGAGCAATCGCGTAGTTGAAGTTTCCAAATCAGCGACTTCCCTGGGAGTCCCCCTCCCTGGTGAGTCCCTGCCCTGGGAGCCCCTCTGGAGTCGCAGCCTTCTAAGTTGACAAAATTCGAGATCTTGAAAAACATTCTCAACATAACAATAAATTTCTCAAATAATATTGTTTTTTCAACATTGTATAAGTATTAGTCCTTTCCCAAAATTGGATCTTTATTTTTTTTTAACGATGAGAAGTTGATCCTTTTATTTAGTCTCGAAATTAATTATTGCTTCTTATAATTAAGATGAAAGTTCGTAAATTCATAACGTTCTGTCTTCCAAGGACGTAAATTAATACTCTAATTTAAACTGTATAAATAAATTATTACACGTTAATTAATAAATAGATTGATGTAAATTACCTCGGCCTTCTGATTACATCAGTCCTTCCAACGCGTGCCTTTATTTCGGTTTTTTGTGCGGGCATTTGCCCACACTTCAAAATGAACTGCGTTTTCGGTGCCACCGAAAATATCAGTAACGTATAACTAAAGGTACAAAGTCAACCACAATATCACTTATTCTAAATTGTTTTTTCATTTAAAAAGACATTGCAAGAAACGCAAAATTGATGCTGAACAAGATTACCAGCTTTTTATAAAGTTTTTTTTTATTTTAAGAAATTGAATTTTCATTTTTGGCCTTCTACTGTTTTGCTTTTTATGCAACCAGGTGCGTCATAAAAAAAACTTTGGACAATATTTTTATTGAAATTTCCAAAAGATATCTCCAAAATCAAAATTTTTAGTCGATGAATTAAGGCCCTCGGTGCATTTTGACAGATACGGTATATCCCCGATATGGCTTCTTGATGAAAAACTTTACTAATTTATGATATTCTTCTCAATTTACCATCAAAATGATGTTTCATAATCCAGGCAACTTTTTAACGACAGAATAAACTTTGGGATTCGACAAATTATTGAGAAATTTTTGAAAAAAGTCCGATCACTTATTAAAAAAATGCCTTATTTTTGCGTTCAAATATTTTTTGCATTATGTTTCAAATCAACGAAAAACTCTTTAATATGCTACTTTAACTTTTCGCGTAAGTGACCACATATGTTTTATATGCTATTGAAAAATCATATGACACTTTTTTTGAAGGATTTTTGGTCGAAACTTTTCGAAATATTTTGAAAATTTTCCTCATTTCTGGTTCAAAATTTTTCAAACTAATTTTCTTCTGAAGTCAAAGCTGAAAATATGTAATGGCTACTTTCACCTTATTTAAATATGCTCTTCGTTTTGTTTCTTCGCTCCTGTTTATACTCATAGATCATACTTTTTTTTGAATGAAAATACGGTTTTACGCGAATGAAATGTACTTTAGCCCTTTTTGATCAAAAATTAAAAAAAAATTATTTCACTGAGACTTGCCTTATTGGTAAGCCGACTTGTTCACCACGCAAAATTTAATAAATTTAACACATGAAAATAAATATTTCTTTCGATGTGCCAAAATTTCGTTTTTTTCGTCTTTTTTTACGAAATTTTAATTTTCGATTTTGACGTAGAAATCATATGAAATTAAATTATCAATTAAATTTTCGATGATGATCGAGACCATTTTTTGAAGCTTCTTATTAATAAACAAGAAAAAATAAATTTTAATGTAATTTAGACACCTAAAGTACAAAAGGCGCGTTTTNAGAGTGTTTATTTTAAATACGATTTATAAAGTAAAAATAATCGATCTGAAAAAACAGATTATACTAAGTGAGCTCAAAAGTGGCAACTTACGTTTGAAATATTTTTTATTCGAAAATTATGAGGTGGCAAAAAGTTTCCCATGAAGACAAAAAAAATTGAAAAAGTGCAAATCTGCCAAAATGCACCGACCCCCTTAAGTGATTTTTCAAATGTTTTAGACCTTAGGACCTTTTTTTAAATTGCACTAGGGAAGTGTTCGTAAACGCAAAACAATCTTTGAATTATTTGCGTTTTTGAACACTTTCCTCCTAAAATTATGAAAAATTTCCACAATTTACCTATTTTGTGACTTGAAATATTACAAAATGAATTCCGAATGGAAATGTATCAAAAATAATTTCCAGCTATATGATAGGCCAAATTTTTACGCATAAAGTTTTTTTTTAAACGAGACACAATTTGCTTGTCAAAATTTCTTCTGGTTCAATCACAGCACATAAACTAACAGTGTGCCGAAAATAAATGAAATTTCAGCTCGCTGATTTTAGTTGTTCAAGCTTTTATCTAATTCCGATACTATTTTATTTTGAATCTTCAAATCCCAGCCCAGTTTAAGGGCCTTGCTGCATTTTGACAGATTTGCACTTTTTAGGTTTTTTTTCTCTCGATCGGAAACTTTTTGCCACTTCACAATTTTCGGATAAAGACATTTTCGAACAAAAGCTGCCACTTTTAATCTTTCTTCGAATAATCTGATTATCTCCAGATCGATTATTTTTACTTTATAAATCGTCTTTTGAGAAAACACTCAAAAAACGCGCGTTTGCTATCGAAGGTGTCTAAATTACAGTGAAATTTATTCTCCGTCATTTATTAATCAGAAACTTAAAATAACGGTCCTGACCAACTTTTAAAATATGTTCAATCGGTTTTCATAGGATTTCTAAGTCGAAATCGAAAATTTAAAATTTTGAAAAAAGTCGAAAAAAAACGAAATTACAGTACATCGACGAAAATATTTTTTTCATGAGGTGAATGGAATATATTGTAAACGGTGGTCAGTACGGCTTATTAATTTGGCAAAGAGGGCTTTGATGGATTTCTCCCAAACCGTAGTTTCATTCAAAACATTATGATTTAGAGGATGAAAAAGAGCGAAGAAACAAAAGAGAATATATTTAAAAACTAGAACAGGTGGCATTACTAATATTTGTAGCCGGTGATTTCAAAAAAAAAATTTAAAAATTTTTAATAATGTTCGGAACTTTTTTCAAAAATTTCTCATAATTTGTCGAAAAGATTAATTCGAACTCGAAATTTTCTAAAAAAGCAATAGTTCGAAAATTCTTCACTTACAAGAGTTGCCTGGCGTATGAAACATTATTTTGGTGGTATATTGAGAAGAATATATGAACCAAGTAAAAAGTTTTTCATCAATAACCCATATCCGTATCGTTCAAAATGCACCGAGGCCCTTCACTAAAACCCCCAAATAAAATCCACAATTAACTCTCATCGCTTTTTTTTCAGAGAACGCCGTTTTCCACAATCAAAAGTGATCAGTAGAGTTCTTCATCTTATTTTCACCCCAACCTTGAATATGTAGATCAGGGTCCCTCAGTTGACAGATTGTGACTATTTGAATGATACAACCAACGCGGGATACTAGCACCTTATCACAACCCTTTATTGCAGAATAATCTGATTTCATTGGGCAGATTTTCGCAGATCCATACGGTCAAATGCTCGTATTCCGCATTTTTCAAATTGTCACGATCAGTAGGTTGAGGACGTTTAATTCATATATTCCCATCACATCTAGTATTAGAATTCCCGATCAAGTTGTATTTTGGGTTCTATCACACTGACGAAAACTCACTTCAAACATTGTCGACCTGAAATAAGTCGGTAAACCAGATGTATTAAAACATAAGATTACCGTATTTCATGAACTTTCAGCGGACGAATCAAAACCCTCGAATAAAATTTTAACAATATATGTGACAATCTCGACCAAAGTCATAGAGTCTTATCAAGCAGGGTTACCCTGAAAATTTTCTCCTTTTTAGGAAATTATTATCGATTTGCTAAAAGGAGCCCTAACCATATTCAGAAATTCCATTACATTAAATCATCGTATTAAATCAAAATTAATTTTAGTTATTTTGAGGACCACCTCTTGGTACAAATCCTCATGACATTAACAATTTTTTATGATCTGCTAAAAATACTCAAACACACTGAGTGTCAAAATAGTGATAAGTCACGTTCTTTACATAGCTTTTACGCAATAGCCGCGGCAGCGCGTTTTGGTCCAGAATAAGGTTCTTGCTGTACTTAAATTCAATGACATATAATGACCGCTTTTACCTTAAATCTAAGGGCGAGCCTACAAAAAAGTGTAATTTTTAATTTATTAGTTTACAGGTTATGTTTTGTTTTCTATTTGATAAAAACTGCTCAAAATGAAATTTTTTTTGTATGGCTTTATCAAATCGTTTAAAAACTTATAATCCCTTTATCAACTTTCGCGACCTTTAGGTTCCCTAGTCCCTATTTATAAACACAGCTTTGATTGTGTTAATCAGGACGAAACGTACCAAAAAAGTGGTGATAAAGGGATATTTAAACTGCAGAACGGTGCTTTTCGGTGCTTTTATGGTCTGAATCTCGCGTGAAAATGATCACTGAATGGGTTAATTTGTTTGTGATCATGCTAATCATTATTACGGGCATATATCAGTTAGCAAGGCGATATTCAAATGTTCTAAGAAAAATATCCAGAAATAATTTGGTGTTTTTTTTAATTGCAAACGATTCCTGAGGTGCAGGATGGTCAGGTGCCGTGGTCCAAAAAAACTACTGCACCCACAATCCCCTTAAGGGGTTCAGAGAAACATTAAAATTCTTCTGATGAATAAAGATAAAAAACGGAAGAGTAATCACTGATTACTAATCAGCTCTCGAAAAACAAAAATTCGCTCGAGCGGATTTTTGGAAGACAAAAACTCAAGCAAAAACTGATTACTAAACAGTAACAAAACCAAATATTTTAGGTCTGTAAAAGCTATCTAAGAATTTAATCGAATAAATCGTTTTCAAATGCCAAATTATTCTAAAATTTTGGCAAAAAACTGGCTTATATGTTCCAGGAGATTTCGTAATTTAGACTTGTAGATAGTGACGTTTCGTCACTGATATACCTTTCAGCTGATAAACTTTTTTAATTTTGACGAATATTCTAATTTGAAACTTTTTTGAACTATTTAGAAACACTGAATTAAAAAATCTCAAGATAAAATTTGTAAAGTTCTTCCTATCGATGAACACTGTTAAGTTTCGAGATCATTATCCCGTGTTCCAAAGTGGGAATGAAGATTTTAAGTCCACGCGTTAAACGGTAACGTGACAGGCAACGTATCTGATTCGTGATCAATTTTCCAAAAGGTTAGTCTAGGTTTTCCAGGTTAGTTTTGCACATCCAGCAAACAACAAAAAGGTGCCAGGCTAAACATATAAATCAAACTGTTTTTATTACGCATATTTTCGAAATACATATTTTTGAAAATTGCGATGATTTGGAAAAATAACACGTTGGGCGTTTCTAAAACTGTCCTTAAATAACCTACTATGCGCATGAGTTAACTTCAGACTTCTTGTTTATTTGTATGGCCATAACTTACGGCCCATAAGGTGAGGTGCTATTTTCTAAGTCAGTCCTACCACCTCACGCCTTGGGTGATCATTGAATCTGGAAATAGAATAAATTATGTGAAAAAATAATGATTGCACGGGCCAATAATTTTTCAAATTTCGGCCTGTGAAAGCTGTATTAATCGGTAAAATTCTTTGTTATATGAGCCAAGTGGGGTCTTATTTCATGAAACTGATCGGTTTTAATTTTCCGAAACAAAATTTCCGAAATCCTGCAAAAACAGAAATTCTTCGAAATCCTACATGTACCAAAAAATTTTCAGCGATAATAGCACTTTTGGCAATATGGAGACAGAAATAAAGTTTTTCGGCGATATTGGCTAATTCAGCGATATTGGGCCTCACTGTAATTAGTTCATCGTCAAAATATATCGTCATATTTCGATCCGTGTGACTAGTACTAACCAGATAAAGAGTTTGAAATGTAGCCGAGGTGAGATCAAATTTTATCACATTTAACCTTGCAAAACCAAATTTAAAATCCTACATATCTTTTTTCAACCAAACTTAATCTTCTAAATGATGACGATTTCTAACGCTTGAATCCCTTTGGTTGCAATCTAATCATTGTCGAATCCCACACTGCCTTATTCACCGGGACTCCCGGTTCGGGAGGGTAATCGGCTGATTCAATGCATCAATCAACTTTGGCGTTCTTAATATCAAGCACCTTTGTCTATTATAGTATCCAAAATAGTATCAAAGACAACACTATCGGAATTCAAACACGCGCTATAGAGCTCACCATTATTAACTTTGGTTGAAGAAAGGATATCCCTTTATCACTTTCTGATTAGAATGCGTAGCCACTACTCCTTTCAACGTGTGGTTTAAACGTTGTGGCTACGCATTCTAACCAAAAAGTGATAAAGGGTATGGATAACCCGCCCTCAGAGTACAAATCCTAAATATTTGAATGATACAAACAACGCAAGATATTAGCACCAAATTAAAACCCTTGATTGCGGAATACGCCGATTTCATTGGTCAGATTAAGAAAGAATCAACCAATCAACTGCTCAGATTTCGCATATTTCAAATATTTAGGATTTGTACTCTGAGGGCGGGTNATTAGGTTCATCGTAAAAATATATCGTCAGTATTTCGACCCGTGTGAAGTACTAACCAGATAAAAGAGTTTAAAATATCCCCTTATACCTTGTGTTAGAATGCGGTAGCCACTACTCTTTTAACGTGTGATTTTACGTTGTGGCACGCATTCTAACCAAAAGGTTTGATAAAAGGGTATAGCCGAGGTGAGATCCAAACTTTTTTCACATTTAACCTTGTGCAAAACCAAATTTAAAATCACTACATATTGTTTTCAAACCAAACTTTATCTTCTCAATGATGACGACTTCTATACGCTACCTGCGGTTCAAGTCCAGAGTCATGCGAACCCAGCGACGCGCTTTT
This sequence comes from Oikopleura vanhoeffeni, assembly GCA_004367855.1. Classification (NCBI taxonomy): domain Eukaryota; kingdom Metazoa; phylum Chordata; class Appendicularia; order Copelata; family Oikopleuridae; genus Oikopleura; species Oikopleura vanhoeffeni. The sequence continues at coordinate 152,039 of SCLH01000765.1, read as the reverse complement.
CACCGTACTCCCGGTTCAGGAGGGTAATCGGGCTGATGTCAATTGCATCAATTCAACTTTGGGTTCTTAATATCAAGGCACCTTTGTCTATTATAGCGTATCTCAAAATAGTATCAAGCCCACTATCGGAATTCAAACACGCGCTATAAGAGCTCACCAGATATTAACTTTGCGATTGAGAAAAAGGATCTCCTTTATCACCTTTTCTGATTACGAAATGCGTAGCCACTACTCTTTCAACGTGTGATTTAACCGATTGTGGCTCCATTCATAACCAACAGTGATAAAGGGATATGGATAACCGCGCCTCAGAGTAGCAAATCCTAATTATTAATGATACAAACAACGCAGATATTAGCACCAAATTAAAGCCTTGATTGCCGATCACGGCCGATTTGCATTGGTCAGATAAGAAAGAAACAACACAATCAAATGGCTCAGATTTGCGCATTTTTCAAATATTTAGGATTTGTACTCTGAGGGCGGGTGATCCATATATCGATCCACCAAACTGACGATCCACCAACTGACAGGTACTGTTATTGGTGAAAAAGTGTAATAAAAATCTGTCAATAATTGTTTACCAAAATTGTTAACTAGTTTTAATGCTTCAACTGCTTAAAATAAGCGCATAATCTTTCAAAATACCTCATGGAAAACGAAATTGAAATACTTTTTAACGAACGCCAATCAGAATCCGTTATCAAAAGTCGGAAATAATGTTCAATTTCTTTTACGTTTAAAAGCAACAATTTATATTTGAGGCAAATGCTTTTCTTCAGTGCTCAGTTGTATTTCGCTGACTGACTTGGAAAGCTTTTGTACGTGCTTTATTTTGAAGATAAAAGAGAAAGGGTTTTCAATGCAACAGAACTGTCTGGATCTTGAAAATATGATGCCGAAAAATAAATCCGCTGAATCTTTTGTCGGAAGCTAATATCAATTTGGTGAATTCAAACATCTGATTTCCCAAGAAATTAAAATTTTATTTGTTTAAAAAATTTAAATTTCGACATCATTTTGACAAGTTTAGTTTCAGGGTTTCCAAGTATTTTTGACACTTAATAAACTTAACAACAAGCTCTTGAAAGGCATATTTATATAAAAAATTTGGTGCAAACTAATTTTTCACTATGTTATGTGGAGACGACTATCAGGCCTTTAAAAAAAATATTTGGTGGGTCACAGACTGTGATGACTAATGAACATACGAGCATTTTTACTTAATCGGTGTTAATTCGAATTTGAGGTTAATTAGATCAATGAAAGAATTTTCTTAGCCCGATGCCTCGGGTCTGATGATTCTGTCATCTCAGAACCAAAAAATTATATGCAGGATCTTTTCTGAAAAAAATTGGATAGAATGAAAAATTCTTTTTTTTAAAGGACATAATTGTCGACTCTAAATGATGGTCAATAATCAATTGTGTATCTTTTATCTTGGATTATTACGTACATATCTGTTTTTTGCGCTGAAAACAAAAAATTGTCATCTGTGAACGTACGATGTATTCAAAAATAACAAGTGTTTGTTTTTAGAGAAAAAAACAGTTTCAGAAGGAAAAAGGTCAAACTAAATGGTATAACTAGGGAGCGAACCGGCAAAATTTCTGACTAAACCATAACAGCTGACCTTAATTATTTGAGCTTACAGGGTAAATGTACCTCAAGAACATTGATTCTGAGCTTGAAAAATCTCTTTGAGCCCTTTAGTGGCCAGAAAATGACTCACCAAAAAGGTTTTTTATGACTAAATTGAAGTTTAAGCATATTTAACTTTTATTGTTTCAATTACAAACAACACAGCCGTACTCACAAGAAAATTTACTACATTTTCCCAGAAAATTTTTTTGAAGAAAAACATTTTCGAAAATTTTTTTTGGAATAATTTCCCTAGGTATAACTCAATTTTATTCCGGTAATATCAGGCCAAAATCGAATTAATATTATCACGAACAAGAAATTTTGAAATTAAATACAAAATATCCTTTTTTTGATCAAATGAAAAAGGTTCTTACTACACTGAAATTTTTCAATGTAGACGATTTTGGATTGAACAACCGAATCCAAACTTCAGAAAAATTTGATTTAAGGTTTCGGTCTTCCAAATATCGATAAAATTTTTATTTAAAATTTAGTTTTGACGAAAACTTTTGTTCAACTTTTGAGCATCAAGCTTTTTGATAAATATTTTAAGAATGCTATATTAAAAGTCGGAAATTTAAAGCGATTGCTTCTTAAACATTTTCCTCATTCGCTAATTTTAAGGAATTCTCTTCAAATACGCCAGATTTTTCATTTCAAACAGTTTTCCAAGTATTGACTTTTCAGGAAATCGAGCGTCTGCAAAATTCTTAAGATTTTCAGAATCATCGCCGAAAATTTTTGGAAACCGCCGACTGTGCAGAATTCCCGTCGACTTATCACCACGCACTAAGTTTCAGTACAAATTTAACTCATAATATTTTCAACAATGACTGGTTCAAATGAAAAATAATTAAATATTATATGCTGATGCTTATTACATTAAAATTATTAATTTTTCAGAATAGTCTCAGTCCCTATTGTCAAACTCAAGCAATTTTTGTAAGAGATCATGATATTACTCAAGCCTTATTCATGAAAAATTATATTTTTCGGTCGAGTGAAATTGTTTGCACAAATATCTGAAACTGAAACACGAAAAACCTATTATTTGAAATATGGTTTACTGGTCCATCAAATTTTTATGTTACATTCAAACAGACATGATATTAAAAATTTCAATAAAAAGTTCTTGAAAATTTTTAAATTTCAAATAAAACGTGTGTACAGTACACAGTGTACTTCGCTTTTAGAAAAAGCGCGCGAATAAGCACTGTCTTAGTTAACGGGATGAGCAACAAAAATATTATATTGTCAATATGCAAACTATGCCCTATCTTCAAATATTAACGGATTACTCAAAAGGTGTCTGAACCTTTTCATGAAAGGATCTGACCGATTCTCATTTATAAATTCAAATTGACACGTATAATCCCACGAGGATTGAATAGTCTCAACTTAGAAAGGCATCAGGCAACTTGCTCAGGTTATTTACTATACTTTTATATAGTCATACAAGAAACCAACGAAATTTTTTAGTTTATTGGGAAGCCGCTAAATTTGACAAACAAATGAAGTTGATCGAATATCTAATTAAAGAGAAAATGGTACCTCCGTTTTCGGCTTTGCCGCCTTCTAGTGGGGGAACCAATGATAGAAAAGCGACGAGACTTTCACCAATGGTTTTTTGGGGGGTGGTTTAGTACTATATCAGATTTTCAGCTCCAATTTTTTTGCGGACACTACCCCATGAAGCACAGATTACGAGTAACTTGATTTGTAATAAATCTGAATAAATAAATTTGTCATGTGGCATGCTTGTGAAAAAGATGAATTTTATGTCCTGTTGTAGGAAAACTGAAAGACGATGATTCTAGATAAAACTTAAGGCGTTATGTTTTGCGCTGAAAATCTTTTCTAAAGTTAAAATAAAACCTTTTTTTCAAAATTGTGGTTGAGAACTTGATTTAATGAGGTTGAAATAAACGTATTTACACTTTTGTTTGTAAAATTTATCGAAGATATTGTATTATTTTACTCATGAGGTTATTATTTCTGTATATCAATCAGGGGTGGCACAATTTGATCGAATCGGAATCCGATCCAATTATTTTTGGGGTCATCTGATCCGATCTCGATCTGATCTAATTTTCAAAAAAGGTCTCCGATCCGATCAAATTTGTGAACAAAGGCAACCTATCCGATTTTTCAGATTTGCCGCCCCCCGATCTCAATAAGGTTTCATTTTCGCTAATTTTTTTTGCTATTTTAGTGAAAAAAGCTAAACAATCAATGTTCGTTGATTCAGCGTTATCTTAAAAATTATAACTTTATATTTATACATATCTTTGTTAAGTATAAAAATCAAATTTTTAGACTTTCCAAATGATTATCCTGAATATTTTATGTTAACCAAAACGTCGGATACTTAATTTAGTTATTGACTTGAAATAACTCTGACAAATTTTTAGTATCGGTTCTGGATTCATAAAATTTTACCAAAGTTATGCTGATTGAGTTTTGTTTTTATGACATGGTCATGTCGGTTTGCCAAGGTATTCAAAAACACTCCGATCGCAAATACGTAGATTTTTATCTTAACTTTTATGGTAAAAACATTTCACTGCAGGTAATAGAGCACAAACATTTTGGCCCAAATTTGGACACCTGAGGGCAATAAACGATTCGATGGATTTGCTCTCCAGCGACGTTTTGTTTACATTTTGGAGAATTTTGGAGTCCACCATATTTCGAACATTTGTATTTTGAAGACATAAATTCAATCTTAATTTTTCGCTACCATATGTATATTCGTTACTATATATATAACATTTTTATTAGATGGCTGATTTTTGCTCGGTTGGCCTAGCCAAAACCGATAAATTTAGTGAGCTGATGTATTTGGCGAGGATTATAAAACGTTTTGAAATACATTTCAAGTGGACATTAAATGACCCCAAGCACGCGAACATGACGTTTGTCTCATTTTTGAGGTCGATCTATTTTTCTATTATTAGCTTAGGATTATAAGCGAAATCGCTTCGCACTCAGTACCCTCTGACTTGGCACTCGGTACCCCATGCTTTTTGTGATGAAATCTTTATAGCGAATAAGTCGAGCAAATAAGTCGGATGGTAAAGGCTAAATATAACGTTATTCTAGAACTTATTACGTAAAAACTACCGAATATAAAATCGTCTTTCGATGTTACGTTGAAAGTATAACCTTCTCCCAGCAATTTATGTTCAAAATATTATGGCCATAAATGTAAAAAGTTTTTTTTATTCACGGTTAACTATGAGCTAAATTCGCATTGCCAGTTAGTTTTGAAAATCAGGATATGTGACTTGATATCCCTTTACGAGGAAGATAGATATTTTCTAGTTTGGTCTAGAACATTGGTAATTCTCAACGGTCATAATGTACTAGACCAAACTAGAAAATATCTATTGTCCTCGTAAAGATGTAAGCTTTCCATGTAAATCAAAAATTCATAAAAAATGTCTGAAATTAATAATTACGTATTAGTTCGAATTTAATCTCACAGCTCTAGAATTTGACTGTTGCCTAAATAACTCCACCAACTAACAATTAATGGAAACGCCCTGTTATTGTAAACCATTATCATGTGATGGAAACCCATAACTCTTTAATGGAAACCTATTACGATATATGAAAACCCTTTTTGAAAAACAAAGAATTATCATTTATGGAAACCACTTTTGAAAAACAAGACATGTTTGAGTGAAATAAACTCTGTTTTTGGTGCTTAATTTGCCCAAAATTATTCTTAAAAGTTTGTTGGTTTCGGCTGCCCTTTAATTGATCCCTGGACATGTAATTTAAAAAAAATCAAAATTTTCAAAAATTTTTGGCTGAAAACAACTTTTCGAATTTTGCCAAAAATTACCATGTTATGGAAACCCATTACCTTGTAATAGAAACCAATAACCTTTTGATGGAAACCCATAACCATTAATGAAAACCATTTTTTTTGCGAAAGTGGGTTTCCATAAATGGTTAGTTGGTGTAGAATCTACACTTTAGATGGTTTTGAAATAAATTGAACAAAACTATTTATTAAATATGACAAAGTTCTTACATTTGCATTTGTTGAGAGTTATATTGAAAAACGTTTTTTGAATGTGTCATTTTTGTGCTACTCAACAGTCAAAAAATTAATCTGTTTGCGAATATCGTGTTCCGTTCTCAAATGGCAGCGACAAAACTTGTTGGGTGTTCTATAAAAAAGTTACCTTAATTCTTCATTTCTCACAATTTTGAAGCTGGATTTTCAAATTTTGAAATCCGGGCGCACCGCTTGCGAATTCGAATGTTCTGAATAAATGGTCTGATTCAGATCATTTTTTTCATCTTAACTCGTAGACTCGATTTCCGGCAAGTAGTGACCATTCACCATTAAATCGCATTTTACGACGCTTAAACATTAATGACAAGACCAGTTATAAAGTTATCGATAAACTTTAAGACAAAATGACGTTTGTGCGTTTTTTTAATGAAAATGTTTACTGTATTACAGTACTTATTTTTTGCAAAAAATTTTTAAATCACAAAATTAAACCTTTCATCGTGATCAAAAAAAAATTTTAAGACTTTTTTCCCATTACACTATAGCCCCAAAATGATCACGTGACCGTATATTTAAGGAATAAGGTTGGTAAAAGTAGTACTGTTTTTTTCCAAAAATTGCTTAAATCAATTTTTGAAAGAAGTGAAGTGGTTCCTCAGAAGTTTTTAAGACTTTTTTACATTACACTCAAGTCCGAAAACGATCACGTGACCTTCAAATTAAGAAATGAGGTTTTGGCCCAAGTACCCAAATAGTACTCAAATTACGCCGAAAAGTTTTGAGGACTAATACACACCTAATTTAAGAGTTTTGAACATAATNGTGCCGCGCGAGAAAATATTACTTTTTGAAAATTGAGATTCGTTTGTTTTTCCGAAGGGGGTTTTGTGTGTTTTCATTAAAATTTTTTTAAAAATGAGCTCGAAATCGGCCGAACGCCGATAAAAGGGGATTTTATGTTTTTTATTCAAATTTGTTACAAAATGAGCAAAAAATCGGCCGAAGGCCGATAAAAGGAGACTTTGTGTTCTGTATTCAAATTTTTTGATAATCGGCCGAAGGCCGATAAAAGGGG
>SCLH01000765.1:84984-140183 GCA_004367855.1 Oikopleura vanhoeffeni | reverse complement strand
TTTTTTTTGCGAAAGTGGGTTTCCATAAATGGTTAGTTGGTGTAGAATCTACACTGTAGATGGTTTTGAAATAAATTGAACAAAACTATTTATTAAATATGACAAAGTTCTTACATTTGCATTTGTTGAGAGTTATATTAAAAAACGTTTTTTGAATGTGTCATTTTTGTGCTACTCAACAGTCAAAAAATTAATCCGTTTGCGAATATCGTGTTTAGGATGGGTGAACCTGAGAAAGGAAGATTTTGAAGGTCTTCAAATGACCCAAACAACCTATGGAATCGATAGGCCGTTCTTAAATGGCAGCGACAAAACTTGTTTGGTGTCCTATAAAAAAGTTACCTTAATTCTTCATTTCTTACAATTTTGAAGCTGGATTTTCAAATTTTGAAATTCGGGCGCACCGCTTGCGAATTCAAATGTTCTGAATAAATGGTATGATTCAGATAATTTTTTTTTCTCTTAAGAACTGTTTTCAGTTCGAGCTTTCTAAGAACTCAATCGGATAAGTCGTTAACAAAAGCCGAATTATATACAAAATGTTGGCTAAAAAATAGCTAATATGTGCCAGGAGGTCCCGTAATCGTAATGTTTAAATTCACATCAAAAGAATAGATAGGGTCTCAAAATCAATTGATTTTTTTTCTTGTGTGTCAAAAAGTCTTTTAATCTCTTAAACGTCATCCATGACCGTCTTAACATTTGTCATGACTCCCCCCTTAGGAAGACTTAGGAGAGAACGAGGCAACTGATCTCACCTCTACGCAGGCTTAAAATAAATTTAATATAATGTGACATGGGATAAATTATTTCAGCAGTCTGTGTGACTTGCATAATAAATCACAGAAAAAAGGCTTGTCAACCTATTTCGAATCAAAATCCGGCTGGTAGACTGTGAAGCTATTGGACTTCTCGATCATAAGCAACGGGTGTCTTTTTTGCGATTGAACTACTTTGCGTCTGACAGAAAGTTAAGATCTTGCACCAGGACGGGATCGGGACGGTAGAAAATTGGGTGGAGATCGGAATGAGATTGGGATTTGATTGCGATCCCGAATTATCTCTACAAGTAGGAAAAACAAAGCGGAGTTAATTTGGATTCACTTTTCTAGCTGACATACAAAAAGTTTTTCGTACTTTCCATGACAAAATGAGAAAAACTTTGGATAGAGAGACCCTCGATAAACATCTTTAAATACCAAAGAGCTATAAACTATAGTAGTTGTTGAAGGTGTAAAATTTGATCAACAATATTTTTAGGTGCAATGACCTGGTGGCGATGTTATGAGTGCTAAAAGTTTCATAAAGGCAGATGAGAATCCAAATTTTCAATTTATTTTTTTCCAAAATTCTTCGACAAAAATATTCATTGGTCCTACATTTTGAAATTCATAAGACCTTGTTATCGAGTTTTACTCGACGAGTACTCATTTTTTCTTTAGAGACCTACTACTAACTCACAAAAACGCTTGTCAACCAATTTGAAGATGAAAATCCGTCTGATAGACTTTGAGGCTATTGGTCTTTTCGTTCATTAGCAACGGGTGTCGTTTCTTTGCTATAAAACTTATTCGAGTCTGCTAGGAAGTTTTTGATCTTACCACCACATTTTTTGAGATGAAATGCTAAATTAATTATTAGAATATTTTTATTCTCACGCTCGGCGAGACGGGGAAATTGATATGATAGATAATCTATTGCCTCATCTGAGTGGTAATTTTTAATCAAATAAGTGGGGGCCAGACCGCCAAAAAATTCGATCAGTCCATTTCCGCATAACACCGGAATCTGAAAATGTTTCGCCGGAAAATAAATATTTCCGGCTTATTGAACCCGAAATTAGAATGTTTGTTAAAAATTGATAATGCGTAGGCAAGTACAAATTAACTTTCATAATTGGCTGTCGAGAGTTAATTTGCGTAGGCGGTAAATATAATCAGAAAATCTATAAGAAGGTTGTAGGGTGTTCAATTCATCTTTTAACTATAAAACATAACAACAATATCAATATTATTTAATTAAAAATGTATATTACTAATTAATATTATTTATTAATATTTATTAATATTATTTATTTTCTGGGAACAAATCTTTACTTTTGAAAATAGTGAAAAACTGAAACATGTCAAGTAATAAACATTTTTAAATATTGTTTAAGTTAACCAAATTGAGTACAGGTCTTAAAAATGAGAAAAAATTACGAAAATTTTTACGAGTTATTAAAAATCAAAAAATGTGATTACTGTCAACAGGTTATAAAGATAAAAATCGTATCTTTGTTTAGTAATAAACCGACCACGGTGATTTCATAAATAAAAAAATTGTCTACGACCTTGAGACAGCCAAACTTCAATTTTATTTCCAGATCGAGCTCAGCAGCGTTACTAGTCAAAATTGGAAAAAATGTAAAAACAGCGATCAAGTCAAGCGTTCAAATATCAATAAATTCAAATTATCAATATTTCCAATTTAAACCCAGACCGCCATATATTACCATATATTTTACCTGAAAAAAATAAATAACAGTATGAGAAAGTAATTTAAGCACTAAAATTTCCATTTTTTTATTGGGTCGACAGCGAGAGTAATAAATAATCTTTCGGGAACAGTTTCAACCTCAAAAATTGGACTTAATGGGGTGGTGATGTTAGGGATGAACAAGTTATGAGCAAATAACTCTTGCTTGGTGTAACGGATGGTTAGGGCAGATATGTTATCTTAGATAACCATGACACGTCTAAGTTTTTAACCGCTCAAGAATATAAAAGTCCCTGAAAGGTTACCAAATTGTTTTTATTATTAGCCTTTTTAAAGTTATAATCGTTTCAAAATGTAAAATATTGAATTTGACTTTTTCAACAAATATTTCTTGGACGATTTGTGACGAATAGCGTGCATTGTTCTGACAAATACAGACTTTTATCAAAAATTTTGATGTGTTTTCAAATGATCAAATTTTTTCGCAAATATTTTCATTGTTTTGACAAAGACAAACACACAGTCAAAATTTTTCTGTCGATGAGTCTAAAATGACAATATTTTCATGCAAATATTCTCAGTGCTGAGAATAAGACGGCTAAACTTTTTTTTTGCGTCCATTCAGACCAATTTCACTGTGAATCAACTGAGATAACGTTGTCTTTTTCGAAAAATTTCGCACTTTTGGACGACTTAAGAGATATTCTTTATTCATACTTTGCTTAAGATTTGAGCCTTGTGTAGTAAACGTAGGGTTTTGTTAGGCAGAGTGTGAAAGAGAGATATTGCGGTGAATAATTAAGCTTACAGATACCCTGAAATAAAACTGATATAGGCATCATAAAAAAACTTAAATCATCTACGAAGCAATGTGAAAGTGAACAAGTCACATCAGGTGACTCACATGATAAATGAACCAACTGTTTTCAAGTAATTCAATTGATCATGGTTGACTTCACATATATGTTTTGTACTTATTAGATAAAGAAAGTCTATAATACTCTTTGAAAACCGAGTTTGTTAATGATCACCAAGTGTAACTCGTAAATAAATTGAAAGACGTTTAATAATCGATATCATTTGCGATTTCCAGATTAGATTCACCATATTAAGCTTTAAATTATGTGATTAATTATCAAAATTAAGAAAAAATTTAATATTTTGTCGTAAATTTGACTAGTGTTCTGAATCGAGATATTCTGTTTAAATATTCCGAACAACTGTTTGCACATTAATCTTTATAAATTTCTATATTTGATTTGTAATTTGATACTTTGATATCAAGTCACAAAATTTGATCCCAAAATTTTTTAAGCGAAATGGGTGAATCCCGTAACTTTTTTTCTTACTATCATTTGAAATTTAGGGAATCACTCAAGCCATCTCCGAAAAAAAGGTACAGTAGCTGCTATTCATCTAAGAAAAATTCCCACCGATGAAAAACACCATGAATGATGATGCGAAAATGAAGCTTGATAAGATGAAGCTTAAGCAAAAAATCCTCAGAAACCAAACAAAATTATCAAATAATTGTTTTCATAAAGAGGATATCAACCTGATAAAAATATATTAACTAGTGATTCTTAGTGATATCATGACGTCTAATAATAGCGTTAACTTGATCATTAGTCAACGGATAAGAATTCATTATTTTGTTCTGCAAATTATGACGTTCATATTTCTAATAAGTCTCAAATCATAAAGCACGTCTTAGGCTGAATGATACTATTTTATGTTTCTACGACATTTATCAATTCACGAGATTAAATTCGAAATCAGATAAGTTTAAATTCCCTTTTAGCACTTTTAATGATTGATTGTTTTCCATTAAATTAGAAATTTATTTTGAGATAGAAATTGCTTTAATATTAAAATCATCATTTTTATAAAAGAATTGAAATAAACCGTTATGGTTTTTGCTTTTGAGCTTAAAAATACAAAAAATCAGTTGCTTTTCTCGTTAACCCGTGGTTGCATGAAATTATTGGATATCTTAAATAATAAAGCCCTTTGACAAATAAACGTTACCCAGGAAGCGTTGCAACCTAAAAACCGTTGGCGCAATCTAAATTGCGCACTTTTTGGATGTTTGGGTTAATTGTTAAGGGAGTACCCCACGGACGTTATATTACAGCTCTCAGACATGATAAAAAGCTAATTATTACTACATTCTTAATTCTGTAATTGGTTTCATTCCAAAAATAAAAATTTCGATGTATAAAAATTTCCTATTTTTCTAACTATAATTTTCTTTCTACTGGCTGTAACTTTGAAAGTTTAACCCCGTTGACGCTGATTTTGTTTGCATCAGTTCACTCTTAATTAAATCTTGAGAATCAAAATAATTTAATTTTCGAAATTTCAAATGGTTTCTTATATCCTGAAAATCGACGTACCCCACGAGATTATATCTCGGGAACCATATGTGGTAGAATATTAATGTTTGCTGCATTCAAAATTTTGTTCACGGTTTGCTTTCAAAAAATCAATACAATTTGAATTTGGACCGAAAAAAACTCATAAATTTGCAAAATTCCCTTTTTTCGAAGTATTTTTTTTCCAAATAATTGACTGAAACTCGTGATATAGACATCGGTTCGACTAATTTTTTTTGCCGAACATTTTGAACTAAAACGACTTTATGGCTGAGAAACTCCCGCAACAAAAATTGCGCAGTTTTTGGAAGGCTTGATTCATAAAGATCAGTAAGTTTTGAATAGAATCACCAAAAAAGTCCGGAATTATTAAAAATAATTTTGTACAAAAGATTGTATTGCTGAAAAACTGCCGCACTTAAAATTGTGCACTATTAGAGTTGTGCTTTTAGGCCAAAGTGATGATCTAGTTATATTGAACTACCTACTAGGTATATAAAAAAAATAAACAAAAGTTTGAAAATTTTTGATGACGTGATGATCGACTTATTTCATAATGTTTTGTTTATAAGATATTGAGAATCTCTCAATTTAATATTAACTCGTAGACTCGATTTCCGGCAAGTAGTGACATTCACGCATTAACTCGCTCATTTTACGACGCTTAACATTAATGACAAGACCGTTATAAAGTTATCGAAAAACTTTAAGACAAAAGACGTTTGTGCGTTTTTTTATGAAATTTACTGTATTACAGTACTTATTTTGCAAAAATTTTTAAATCACAAAACAAAACGTTTCATCCTGATCAAAAAAATTCTAAGACTTTTTTCCATTACCCATGCCCTAAAATGATCACGTGACCGTATTTCAAGATAAGGTTGGCCAAAATAGTACTTTTTTTCAAAAATGCTTAAAACCTTTTTGAAAAAGTGAAGTGTCTTAGAAGTTTTAAAGACTTTTTACATTACACTCAAGTCCGAAACGATCACGTGACCTTCAAATTAAGAATGAGGTTTGGCCCAAGTATACCCAAATGTACTCAAATTACGCCGAAAAGTTTTGAGGACTAATACACACTAATTTAAGAGTTTGAACATAATAATTTCTCCAAACACGTCACGTGATCTTATTTTCAAGAAATAAGGATTTATTTATGACATATTTTAAACTTTATTTTTGGATATTTCGTCACGTGATTTTATTCAGACTTTCCTGTAATGAGAAAAAGTCTTAAAAACGTTTGACGTTGACCTGGATTTTTTTGACGTAATTTGAGTACTTTTTCAATTACTGTATATTGTACTATATTTTTTTTTCAAAGTACTCAAATCATGCGAAAGACCTCTAAAGAATCGTAACGAATTTCTAAGACTCTTAATGCATTACAGATATGGCTCCAGTTTAAATAGAGCATCGCCAGAATCATAGCTTTCGAAATGCTGATAAAAGAATGCGTAGGCGAGGAGAATGTGAGAAAATGAATAATTACCGATTGGGTTTTTTTTTTTAATTTCAAGATTTCTGTTTGTATTATTTGTGAAAATTGGCCCTCGGTTAAAAGCCAAACCTCCGAAAAATCTAATTACTTAGAATCAAAAAGGTTTGCGAGCAGGCGTAGGCGTGACTACGTCTCTGGTTCTCAGAACAATAAATGATAATGAACAATAATTCAGAGTCATTTCTAATATTTGATGAAAACATATATTATTGTTAAATAGAACTAGAGAAAACCCTTTGAAGTTAACTTAACAGTAGTTCAAATATAAATAACGTTTAAATTCGTATGATTATTGCACTGTTGCCCGTCCTGGGGTACATTTTTCGCGAATTTTTTTTTCTCATCCCATTAATGCTTTTGGTTCATGCGAATTTTTTATTTTATTTTATTTTATTGCAAATTGGCTCGAATATTATTTTAACTATTGAAAATGTATGTTAATAATGAAACTTTGCTTATATGGCTGCGATCTATAGATGGTCCTAGTTGCCGGAAATCGAGTCTGGGTAAAGATTCATGTCTAAAGTCTACGGTTAGAGATCTTTTTGAAATCATATTGATATGAATTATATGAAATGATAATCATGCATGTCATTAAATTGATCGTGATATAAAATAATAAACCTATTCAAATCGTTGAAGCGAATCCTATGCCCATGAAAAAAAGTGGCTCGCGCAAAAATTGCGCACTTTACCGTTAGGCTTTACACTCGCTCCGAGCGCAAGATACCGTTTAGCCACGAATCCGTTGAAGTTTTTGTATTCCCATTGTACTGTTTCTAAATAAAAAAAAATTACTTTATTTTTGAAATATTTTAGAAATCGTACTATCTTAATAATATGATGCAGAATAAAATTGCGCCTTTTTTATGTTTGAGTTTGATGGAGGTAACGTCAATTATGCTTGGGGAGCGAACCAGCAAATTTTCTGACTTAACCATAACATTTGACCTAAATTGTTTTGCTTCGCTCCCTAGTTATGCAGCATAAAATATGCATAAACTTATCAACGAAAATATCGGAATAAAATGAAAAAATTTAAAGTGGGCGAATCATTGATTATGGGTTTCAAGAAAAATCATAAAATTGTTTTTCGATAATGTTGTATATTATTAAGTTTTTTTAAAACAGATGCATTGCTGAAAAACGGCCACAAAAAGTTTCCGCGCTTTTTGTATAGTATAATTGCTTTGAGATAACGTTATTTTTGACAAAACAAAAATAGAAAATTCATCTGAATTTAATTGAAAAAAAACCAAAAAATTTGAAATTGTACGATTCATTACTTATGGTTTTAGTTTAAACGTTTGTATTGCTGAAAATAACCACGATCTAAAATCGCGCACTTTTGGGTTGGTTGGGTTTTATTACGATTACGTAAGTTTAGAATGAAAAAACCCCAAAAAAAGTGATCGGAATTTCAATAAAAACAAAAGGCACAAAACCGTGACATCTTTTGTCTTCCCATAGAACCTTTTAAAACAAAATATATAAACAATATTTTTTTGGTTTATTTTGAAAATAGATTTAAAATCGCTTCATCTTAATAATCTGATAGAAAACTATATAAAAAATTAACGACTGAGTACCGTGGAATAAAGAGCATTGACAAAACAAAGTCACATTAGCGAAAACAGGAAATGAAGTCAAAAAATAGCTATTTTTGCAACCTCCTAGCTGGAAATAGCCCCCCTTGGATGTTTTACGACGTCAATAGTATTAAAAAAAACGATGTAAACTGTATTGACCAAAAACCTGAAATATTGGATAAATGATTCAAAATACCAGACGAATAAATTCCGGTTAGGCGGCAAAAATGCATGCATTCAAACGAAAATTGAAAATATGACATTTGAAAAAATAATGTTTGCATTGGATACGTAGGGTGCGAGGCTAAAATATTTGAAATAAAAATTATCGGAAAAAGCCCAAAAATGCTTTTTGATAAATCATGGGATAAGTTTCTCCGATAAAAATTTATACAGAAAATAAAAATTCTGTTAACTCAAGGGGGCATGAAAGGCTTGAAAAAACTGAGTTTCAAATTTTTTGGCCACTTTAAACAAATGGTGGTGATTGATCGAATTTAGGTTTATTAGAATTTATAAAACTTAAACGGTTTTCGAGATCGAAAATATACGATAAACTTCAGAGAATAGCTCCTTTAAAATCTCAAACTTACTCTAGTTTGCATTAATTATGTGACATAAGTTATGGCGCGTAATCGAACATAAATTTGGATAGCTTGAAAATGCTAGAAAGATAAAAAAATTTTATCGGCAAAACCAAATAAAAAAAAAGTTTTCGATAATCAATCAGGACTAAGGCATTTTTAACTCATTGACCAGGCTTGTTAAAATAATAAAAATGTATCACCGACCGGATTTTTATATCAATTTTCTTTTTTGTCGACCTTCGCCAAAAGGAATACGAAACCAATGGAAAACCCATCAAGGATGGGCCATCCTTTAAAGAAGCCTGCTCGCATAGCGCTTTTTAGGAAATTTTGATCGAAAATTTCTTAAATGCTATCAACAGACTATAAAAAAATAAAAATCTTTGTATGAACGCTCTCAATATGCCAAGACTTAAAATGTACGTTAAAATGTCAAATAATTATTTGCTCCAAATTAGTTATGGATCACAGTAAAAATTCATAACCAAATGAATTTATAACTACTCATTAAAAACTTTTGAAATTCCAACATGACAATAAAAACTAATAAAACCACAATAAAATGCTTATGATAGATTATATTGTCGGATTTATTATCGAAACCAGGTCGTCTTGACTCTATGTCTATGATACTTTTTTTCTCATATGAAAAGATAAGTTTCGTGATAGTCATTCAATTGAAATATTTCGGATCTTTTAATGTTGAAGATTTGTAGTGAGAATGTGAAATATTTGACAGACTCACCGCCGAAATTGAAAAAAGGTTAGAAATAAAACTGTCATTTTATCAAAATCGTCAGATTCCGAAGACATATTTAAATTATTTTATTCATGTTTTGAGAACAGAAGCATGCCCGAGTAGTCAAATCACATACAAATGGGGCTTAATATGACTCGACAGATTGAAAAAATGCGGAATTCTAGCATTTGATTAGTTGATCTGCGCTATTCTGACGAATGAACTCGGTCTTTTAAGCAAACCGGGACATTGATTGGGTGCGTTGTTTGTATCATTAAAATATTCACGATCTGGCAACTGAGGGCCGTTGATCTATATAACCTGTATCTTCTATACATTATGGTCTATACTGTAAAGAATATACAGCATGGCACCTGTGAAACATTTTTAAAGGATTTTAATTACATTGTACTTGAATACATGTGATGTTTTACACGTATGTCAAACCTTATTACGAATTTGGAGGTCACAAAACTTAATTTTCCCAAACTGAAAAGATTGTCTCTGAAATCGTGTTCAAAACATAAATAATGAATAATAAAAGTTAAACTTGCGTAAATTATTATGATGAAGGGCCTTAATTTTATGAGAATATCATCATTTACTCAATAAGTCTTGTTAATCGTGTTTAGATTCTCCGCCCAGAACTCGGTTATTGTCATACCATACACCCCGCCAAAATTAAAAATCGGTTGAAAATATAAATATAATTCATCGGAAATTAAAGAGGGAATCGGAGTGACAACTTGTCAAAAACAACTGAGGAATCGATATTTAGCAGCTTAATTTTAGCTGCAAATATGTTCGATGATGTTTGTTTTTAAGTAGTAGGGCCGGGAAAAGTGTGATAAAGGGATATAAAAATTCTCAAGAAATAAAATCAGATGAAAATTTTTCGAAAAAAACATTACAAAAAATTTTGAAATGAGGAAAATTTCTCATGAGAAATGACAAAGTTGCGGTCACGGGTCAAAACACCTCGAAAATAAATTAATATGGTCTTTGTGATGATATCATAATTCCGGTAACGGGCCATCCGCAAATTTTGGAAATTTTTAGGACGAGAAACTGATCAAGCAATTCGGCCTTATTTTCATTTTTTATGGTTTATTTAGTAAAAACTGTAAAAAAAAGTGAGCCTACTTCGGGCGCGTTGCCCACATAATACTTTTTTTTGCACTTGTGATTATTCTTGATCTCAAGATTTTTGAATGGAACAATAATCTTATGCTTAAAATCAAGATTGTTATTCGATAACTATGAAGTGCTGATCATCAATTTTGTTCACAAACAAAATTTTTGAAATAGTTGCAAATATTGATTTAGAAAATTTTAATAGATGTCAATTAAGGCACTCATGGTTCAAAATTAAAAAAAGGGTTAAATAGTAGAGCCTGAGTTTTCTTGTTGACTAGGATTTTCATTCTGCAAAATTCAATCAAAAAGATACACTTATTCCGTATATTGAGCAATCACCATCGAGTATTTTTGCGGAATAGAAAGTCACCGAGAAATTCATTTTTAAATCGAGAAGGTCACCGAAAATTCGCGGCTATGGATTTCGCCAAATGGAAATCAATCTGAAAATGTAAAATTTCTGACCCCTGGAATCACAGAAAAAAAAGTTCCGCCAAGGCACCAAAGCCGATATATCCGCTCTACTTTCGACGCTGTTTACAAAAAGCTCAATGTAGTTGAAGCTACATTAACTTTTGCAATAGGAAGGTGAAAAGTTATATTTTTGCATCAATCATTTCAAATTCCAGAATTTTGATTTTTAGTTCTATAAAATTTAGTTGGAAAACCAAGGTGTAGCATATCACTTGATACGTGCTCATCGTAGTCTTCACACCTTACGTCACACTTAAGGGGGTACTCAACGGTTTTTTTTTACACGGTTAGGGACTATAACTCACCGAATGCAGTCAAGAAGGCACAAAATGCATTTCTGTCTTATCATAAAAAAAATTCGAGCTTTTTCTCAAATTTTCGAGTTTTTTCAGATTTTTTTCTAAGTATTTTTTGAGAAAATATAAACTCATATTTATGAAATTTTAAATAAGTAAAAGTGAGTTCACCTTTTCACTTCAGTTTTGCAGTAGCTTCATTGAGGGTACTTTCGGTACAATCGGATGAAAATAAATTTCTAGAAACTCCAAAATTGACTTCCCGGCCTGAACAAAAAGCAATTTTTCTATTACTAGGAGCAATGTTTAAAAAAAAGTTTTCCACTGGAAATTGAGAGACATGGTTTCACGTATTATATTAAAATTACAAAAAAATGTATCGAATCGTTTTCGAAAATTAGTTTCAGTTTGGAATTTTTACATTTTCTTGATTCTAGAATATAAGGGATCAAATTTTGACGCTGACGTCGAGCAAATTTTTTGTTCAGTAGACTATGCGCTTCAATTTGTCAGGTACTTACAGCTCAATACGATGAAATTTTTTTTCTAGAAATCATGAATTGACTTCCGTCTGATTAATCTGCAATTTCTATAAATAGCGAGCGATTTTTAAAAAAAAAATTTCTCATAGAAATTCGAAGACATGTTTCTCCTAATAATCACAAATTTTAAAAATTGTATCGAATCGTTTTGAGAAACTGAGCTACAAATTAAATATCATGAAATTACAGTTTTTCATTATTCTAGAAGTCCGATCGAATTTTCGCAAATATTTCCGATAACTGTCACCTCGTAGTAATTGTTATTCTTACAAGTGTAATCATTTTCCATTAAGCCGTTTCCGAGATAAAGACATTGAAGTCAAAATCAGTGTTCTAGAACTCTAATCCCACTTGGTGCTGTGGGTGCTCAAAAAACTCTGTTTTTACTTTTGGTCGGAAGCGAAAGGATAGATCTTCCTTTTAGGGTTTTCAGAATTTCTATAACTTGTTCCGTTTTGTTCTGAGCCCCAATCTAAAATGTCAAAAACCGTTGAGTACCCCCTTAAATCCGATTAGATCTATATATCATCAATCAAATTAAGTATATTTAAAAAAGTGAAAAAATGATGAAAAAAACACGAATTTATTTGAAAATGGCTATTTTTTCTAATAAAAGCAGATTATCACACTTTTATTATTATTTTGAGTTGATAAAGTAATCGAATGACAGTGCGAACAATTAATTATTAATTTAATTAATTTTTGTAATAAATATTTTTTTTATCATGCAATACTTAAATTGAAAATTTTGTAATTTCACTTTCAAGAAAAAATATCTGTCCCAAGATACGAACACATTTTAATGTTAAGTGTTTTGCATGCACAAAACAGTTTCCTAAAAACTGGCTCATCTCACATTTGCATTTGATGTCTAGTTTCGAAATAATTTTTCCGGAAGTAAAACTTCGGCGAAAAATCTCGAAAAATCAACTCCTCGTAATATTCGAACCAAATTTTCAAAGAAAAAATGATTATTTTTTTCTAAATCACGGCAGAATTATTTATAATAAATCAATTACTTCAAATCTTTTATCAATAAAGTTTTACAATTATCGAATGTATTCGGAAGTTACAATTCTGTGACAATTTTTTTGCCTTTTTAGAAGGTTTTAGATAGGCTTGAGCCGATATATCGGCTCTGTGATTCCAAGGGTTAACCATTTGAATTTAAACACTTAAGTAACTTTTTGGAAAAGTATGGTAAAGATTAAAATTCCGAATAGATTTCGTGCTACCACTTAGAACCAACCAAGAAATGAAATTGCAAATTACACGATGTAATACACACCTGGGCTAGACTCATAACTAAAATTCAAGGGTTTTTTAATAGTTTATTTCTCAGAAATCAAGAACATGGTTTGTTTTTATAAATAACAAGAAAAATATGACCAAACAAGGTTCTTTGTGGGGATGAAGGGGATTGTGGGTGCTTCCAGCAATGTGCTGGGAAGAAATAAGCCCTTTTTAAAACTCAAATATTTTTTGTGAGAATTAAGTGGACATCTATGTTTTCAAGTGCACATTGCAGTTTGTAACCTTGAAATGGATAAAAGTGATAAATTTCTTGAAAATATCTAAACATGTGCCGTTGAATGCATAAAACCTTATTGCTAGTATTTCTCTCCTTTCAAGTTTAACTTCATGTCCACGTATCCAAAAATTACATAATGCCGATATTATTTGTCAGTAACAAATTCTCTACTATAAAGACTGATATTTTTTTTAATTCATCTCAATTTGCCGGGATTTTTATTTGAAAATTCATTGCTTTAGTTAAATTTATGCAAAATGTAAATTATTTTACAAAAACAAATTTAACTCACGAACGGTACATGCGATTTTATTTCTTTTTTTCATAAATCATTCTCGATTATCTCAGTAAAATTATAGACTGACAAAATTTGAATAATTTTTGTCAGATTTCTTGCAATTATTATTTTATGCGGATTCACTGCACGCCATTATCACATTGATAACAAAATGCTCTTCAAAAAGCAAAATAGTAAAAACCTAAACTTTGCTCCCTGCTGTTTAATCCTGCATTTATTCACCCTTTTTGCTGCCTGTGTCACTCTTTCCATATCGCAAACCATTATACTTTTTCAAACAACGCCAGAACAACGCGCTTACAGTACAGTCCTTTTTGTCAACTACGACTTTTTGGACAGTACACTGAAAACTTCCTTGGTGTTCATACACAATTGTTGCCCAATTAGTGAGGAATTACAGGGAAGAATTTTCAAAAAATACTTCTTTTAGAATTTTCAAATCTTCTTTTTGAACATGAGGGTAGCTGCCACTATTTTTGATCAAGCGTACTAAAATCGAATTGCACTTTCAGATAAAGTTTTGGTCATACGGTTTCTACCAACATCAAATCAAAGTCACAAACATTAAATGTCTCTACTAGGCAGCTTTTTGTATCTTAGGTTTCTTAAATTTTACAGGTTATGTACGTTCTCTGAAATCTTTTGAAATAAGTTTTCATTATTATCGAAAAAAATTAGGCTTAAAATTGAAATATTGAAAAAAGAGCCAAATCTTAAGTATTATGATATTGTATATCTTTCATTTAGTGTAGCTTTCTGCTGTGATTTTTATTCTTTTTTATTTTAGAACTTTTATTTGATGTAATTTTTTCGCTTGCAATAAATTTATTATGTGCTGAATAGTCGAATACAAGAAAAATAACATCGAATTTGAGATCGTGGTCAAAAATAACTACTGCACCACAAGCCCTCAATATATTCATGAAAAAGTTTTCTTTTATTTTCAAATATGATTTTGAATGACCTTAAAAAATTATTTCGTTGCATCAACAAGTAATTAAAAAGATATAAAAAGCGTGTCCACATTCGATTTTTGGTCAAAATCGTCCAATCAGCTTCAGTTTATCCATTGAAGGTCTGGTGCCCAATTTTATTGCGCGTTTTGTGGTGATATTTTTTTTTTGAAAAATTGCGATATTTATGATCACGTGACGACCAATTCTTTCCTTTTCTGTTCATTTTTTCAGATATTTCAGCCCCAAGAAGTTCCAGAACAATCATCCTGCTTTCCTTTAATTCGATATCAATGGTGGACACGCTTAAATAACGAACAATTTGATTTATATACTTTATTTTTTATTTAACTTAATCCCGTAGTGACCGACAATCTCTGGACCGTGTAGGTTTTGCCATCCGTGGTGTTGCATTTGAATCAAGCATATAACCGACGATTCTTATTAACATATATTTTTCTATGATAATAATATTAAACAAAGATTTTCTACTGTCCTATAAAACAATTTTTTAAAATAATAAAAATTATAAATATATTAAAAACTCTCTCATTTTCGCCGATTCGACAAACAAGTGCATAAATAACACGATATTAGGATTAATTTGACATTTTAAATGAATATTAAACCGTCGCCATTTGGGTATGTAATCTGCACAAAAATTAATGTTCAAACAAATTCTCTAGTAAAATGACTCTTAATTTTGTAGACGATTTATCTCTCTTTCTTTTTGTCGCCTACGCATTCTTATGTTATCCTTATTTCGGAAGTTTGGACTTCTAGAACTGCTCTATTTAAACGAGGACCAATTTAAAAGGCAATAAAGTCTTAGAAATTCGTGACGATTCTTTTAGGGGGTCTTTCCACGTGATTTGGGTACTTTTTGAAAAAAACAAAGTAAGACTTTTTCACCTTACACCCAAAGTCGCAATAAAATCACGTGACGAAATAATCTAAAATAAGGTTTGAATATGCCATAAATTAATCCTTATTTCTCGAAAAATAAGATCACGTGCGTTTAGGAGAATATATTATGTTCGAAACACTCGAATTAAGTGTTTATTGACTCAAAAAATTCTCGGCGTAATTTGATCACTATTTTTTTACTTGAACAAAACCTTAGGTCCTAATTTGAAGGTCACGTGATCGTTTTTGGACTTTGGTATAACGGGAAAAAAGTCTTAAAAACTTCTAAGGAACACTTCACTTCTTTCAAAAATTGATCTAAGCATTTTTGAAAAAACAGTAATTATTTATCAACCTTATTCTTAATATACGTCACGTGATCATTTTGGGGCTATGGTGTAATGCGAAAAAAGTCTTAGAATTTTTTTCTGATCCCGCTCAAAACTTTTTTTGATGATTTAAATTTTTTTGCAAATAAGTACTGTAATACAGTAAAAATTTTCCAAAAAAATGCACAAACGTCAATTATCCAATAGTCGATCTTCACTTTGAAATTTCTTATTTTTCCATGATTAAGGGTTCTAAATTGCGATTAAAGGCAATTGCACCACGGATGGTGAAAATATTTCTCTGCGTCTCTATACGAAGAATAATTTATTCACAAGTGATTTTTTATAAGCTCAAAATATTTTTGGAAATAATTGAACGGCAATTTAACACAATAGAGCCGACAAAGACAAATCGATCAAATATAGAACATAAGGTGGTAATGATTTTGAGTTTTCTGCTGATTAGCAATATTTTTCACATTTTTTGCATATATTTCGACGCGCGGCGATATGATATTTGTTTTGTAAGCGATCAAGATATCTATTTCAAATTTGAGACCAGCTTTCAATAGTTAAAGTTTCACTTGTAAATTTGTAACTTTATGTCATTGTAAAAAATGTATGGTTTTTCAAGAAATACACAGTTGAGTGAACCTCTATTTTCTCTCGCAGTTATCTAGTTCAAATTTCGCATTTAAAAATGTTACGTGTTGTTTACTTATTTTATCCTTGATCTCAAGCAGTGAAAATAATAAAATTGATATCTTTCACGTTTTCCCGTGATGGGCGCAAAGTATTGCCTTTATATAGGCTTTTGGTGTGGAGGCGAAGTTCTCGTTTCTGGGTGTGGGAGGTTAATCGACAATTTGACAATTAATGATCTTATTTCGAACAAATTATTTGAATAGCCGCATTGGAGATATTATTTTAAATCTCTACGTAACAGAAATTTGAATAAACTGAAAAAAAGTACCACAAATTCGACAATGAATAAGCTTATCCGAAACATATCCATTTTGAACATCAATTAAATACATGAATATTATGTTTTCTCTGCGTAACAGGAACTGTATAGCTCGTATAAAACTATAATTTTGACAATGAATATCTTATATTCAGTTATCAATTTTTGATAATAGATTATTTACATCTCTACGTAACAGGAATTGATAATGAAAACAAATTAATTGTGTTCTTCGGTGCAGGGCAAAACGCCCGACTTTATTTCGAGCCCGCGAGTAGCGTCCACTCCAACTTCGCGCGGAACATTATCAATTACTAAAATTAAGCTTTTTAATAACGAAGTAAATTTTTTAATTAACTGTAATTAATTTTAACTGTTCCACTTTTAAAGAAAATTTCTAATTTTCAAAATTTTTTGTATTTGATTTATTTTATTTTATAATTAACAGAATTGATTGAATGGACCAGCTTTGGAATTCAAAGCTAAAATTAGTTATTAAAAAGCTTATTTCGGTAAATAATTAACTTTTTCGCTCGATTCGAGTCGACGCTAAATTTCTCGCGTTTTTTTATTTGAGCGGCAAAACTTGCGGGCGCACGAAAAAATCTTAGATGTGTGTTCACGGGCACACTTCACGATATAAAATATTATATTTATTATACATGCCACGAAAAAAAATATTTTTTTTTGTTCAATCACAAACAATTGCTTGTGATATCGATTCCCTACCGGAGCCTCATATGAAATTATAAATTAAATCTAATTTAAAGCTGAATTATCGATATAAAAGAGAAAAAATCTTTCATCAGCTTCGGTTCATTTGAGTCTATAGCCGAAGAACTTGACCCTTATTTTTCAAATAGATTGTAAATGGTTTTTCCAGAAGAATTTAATAAATTAACATGTGAAAAAATTATTTTGCAAAATAACGATGAATTTTATTTGATTAGACGATGAAATATTTTCTTCACTTTGAAATTACATTTATATTTTAATTTTATTTTCTTATTTCACCTCAAAAATGCAAAATCAATATGAGAAAATTATTTTTCGACTAACTTCTGAAATCAGAGAAGGCAGATAATAATTCACACCAAAATATTGAGATTTTGCCAACAAAAGCATTAAATTTTACCAATTCGTTTGTTTTTTATTATCAGAAATCGCCGCTAGTTCTTTACTTTGTGCCGATCGGCACACTTTGAGTACATGGTTAAATTGGAAATTAAGATTCTTATTAGCAATACAAATTTGATAAGAAAATCGATCAAAGAAATTGTTTTTTTCATGTACGTAACAGGAATGAGATAATTGAAACTTAATTTTCATTTGACGATGATAATCCTATTTTCGAAATATCTATTTTTATAAGATATTATTTCATATCACTACGTGACAGGAAACAAAAATAAGAATAAACTGTCCTTAGGGAATTTTTGTTTTGTTTTATGCCGAATTATTAATATTTTTCGAATAAGTTGATAATTTTGACGGAATTGCTCGATTTTCATATTAAAAGATTTTTATTTGATGATGTATAAAATCCTAGATGAGCTTTTATCTAATATTTTAAGGGTATGGTGGTTCCTACATTTTCTGCAGTTATATGTCATAAAATGCACCAAATCGATCGTAATTCATTTGAAAATCAATTGACCGAAAAAAACTAAATTATTTTCCGTAATTATGGGATTTTTCAATTTTTGTAAAATAATTTTATCCACAAAGTTGATTTACTTTTTATTTTGGTAAAACTTTGCAATACAATTGGCCATTTTGAAATCCGTGTTAGTGGATTTTAATTTGAGCGCATTTCGATTACATCCAACAAAATGCTAGGGTTTCACGCACTGTTATCAAGAATTCCAAATTGATCATAAAAAATTAATTCGAAATTGATTCCAAAATTCCATTTGGTTTAAACAATTACTTTTGGTTTTCATTATC
The DNA here is from genome assembly GCA_004367855.1 of Oikopleura vanhoeffeni. NCBI lineage: Eukaryota > Metazoa > Chordata > Appendicularia > Copelata > Oikopleuridae > Oikopleura > Oikopleura vanhoeffeni. The sequence continues at coordinate 121,537 of SCLH01000765.1, read as the reverse complement.
TAACTTTAACAAAACTTAAAAATGCAAAAATTGAAAACCAGGGAGGAGATAGGTTGACAACGACAAAATTGTCTAATCGGGGTTTTCAGCCATTCGAGAAAATGTGTGACAAATTGAGGAAATTCAAAACCTGGAATATTTAAGTTTACTATTTTCCTATGTCTGTGGTGAATATCGTAGCTTTTCATGAAAGAACCTGGGACAGATTGGGTTTGAAATATAAAAAGAGTGTAAGGGCAAAAAAATATTTTGCAAATAAATTCTGCAGAAACAACAGTTTTGAATTTGTGGCAAAATTCGTGACCTAAAACAATTTCACAAAAGATCCAATAAACATTTGTACATTTAACAGAATTTCGTCAGAGTTTCAGAATGTTCGGACAAAATCTCAACGATGAGTTGTTTTTTCATTTTTGGCTGATTTGATTTACCGTGAGATGATAATTCGGCTATATGGCTCCGAAGGCTACAGAGAGTCATAATAAATGTGTTAAAATATTTAAAATTAATCGTCAGACCTTAATCGTTAGTACTGACTTAATAATAAATACTTCGAGAATCTAAGGATCAATCAAACAACAGTAATTGATCAAACATAAGCACTGAGTTTAAGTCATATTGAAAAACATGATGTGATGTTGGTCTTTACGGACACTCTTTCTAAGGAAATATTCAACAAAATATTTCAAAAACCGAAGAATATTTTATGACATGTCCTTCTATAAGGACAACAAATAGGGTAGTCGTTTTTAATTGCCAAAATGTAGCATTTGGTTTATTTCCATTTGAAGCTGAAGAGAAATAAGGACTCTTATATTCTTCCGCCAAAATACATTGTTTTATTGTTGATATTGGTTCCTGATTCTTCTGAATGATAAAAGACTTAGGACAAATGGAAAAAAATCATTATAGACGCATATTTAGAACTTATATGCAGTGTTTCAGAGTGTCACAATATTGGTTGAATCTGATTGACAAATTGGTAAAGGTTTGAGGAATAATAAAATTAATATCGCAATTTCTCGGTGAAAAAAAGTCAGAAAGAGCTGATTTCACGCAATTGAGACAAAAAATAAAGTAAAATGTTTCTGAAATAATCATTACTTCCTTCAACGTTGCGAAGTTACTACTTTTTATATCATTGTACGGATAATTTGTTCACTACGTATCCGTTGATGATTTTATAAACTAGTGTAATTTTGCTAAAAAAATAGACGCACAAAATTTAGACTTTCATCATTTCGTAGGAGGAAATAGAAAATAAAATGTATTGTTGATCTATGATTAATTCATATTTCATTTCCAGTTTTAAAACAAAGCTAAATTGCAAAGTATAGATCGTTGCTTTTTTGTGGACATATCTGTAAATTGATGTAACATTTCATCAAATTAATAAATTAAAGAGGTGAAATAAATCGTGCAAGTTCGAGCGCCCCCTTTCGTCAAATCATTCCGATTCAAACTGCAAAACATATTCTCACGTCGAAAATATTGATTTGAAAATGATTATAATAAATAAATTATTATGAATCGAAAGCCAATTAAATGTCAGTTTTTCTTAACTCGGGTAAGACCACAGATAGCCCAGCCGCCGGAACGGCCTGTAGAGCCAGTTCATAAATTGCCAATTATCTATCGTTTTTTTCATTTCAGACTTACCCAAGTGAGTCTTCGGTGTGAAAGTTCAGAAAATTATCTCGATAATCGTTAAAAATTGATCAAAAGCCAAAATTAACAATTTTATTCGAACGATGAAAACATATGAGGGGTTAAGGGCCTCGGGGCATTTTGGCAGATTTGCACTTTTTTTCATTTTTTTTGTGTTCCTGGGAAACTTTTTGCCACTTCATAATTCTCCAACGTAAGTTATCACTTTTGAGCTCACTTGTATAATCTGTTTTTTTCAGATCATTATTTTTTTGTTTAAATCGCGTTTGAAAAAACACTCCAAACGCGCGTTTGTTTCCATGGTGTCTGAATTACATTTCAATTTTTTTTTATATTTTATATAAGAAGCTTTATCAAATGGTCTTGACCACCATCGAAAAATTATAAAATTTAATTTCATATTGATTTCTACGTCAAAATCGAAAATTAAGATTTCCTAAAAAAAGACGAAAAATAAATGAAATTTTAGCTCATCGAAAAAAATATTTATTTTCATGAGTTAATTTATCACTTTCACGTGGTGGCTTGCGGCTTACCAATTAGGCTAGTCTCGGTTATTTTTTTAAATTTTTATCTAAAGGGCTTAAGTATATTTCGCGCAAACCGTATTTTCATTCAAAAAGTATGATTCAGAGTATAACAAGGCGAAGAACAAAAGCAGACATTTTTAATATAGTGAAAGTCGGCATTACTAATATTTTTGCTAAGGATTCCAGAAAAATTAGTTTGAAAATTTTGAACAAGAAATGAGGAAATTTTCAAAATATTTCCAAAAAGTTTCGACCAATAATCTCAAAAGTGTCATATCAAATAGCATAGAAAAATTTGTGGTCACCTACGCGAAAAGTTAAAGTACCATATTGAAGAAGTTTTCGTTGATTTGTAACAAATAATGCAAAATATATTGAACACAAAATAAGGAATTTTTTCATAATGTTCGGAACTTTTTCACAAAATTCTCATAATTTGTCGAATTCGGAAAGTTTAATTCGAATCAAAATTTTCTTTAAAAGCAATAATTCGAAAATTCTCTGGTTACAAAAATTGCCTGATTATCAACATCATATTGATGGTATATTGAGAAGAAATATAAACCTAGTAAAAAGTTTTCATCAAGAGCCATATCCACGGATATCCGTATCTGTCAAATGCACCAGGGCCTTAAGCCTGAAGTAAAGCGATGTGATTCGTTGGTGATTCAGCGCGAAGAGAATCAAGACGCTAAAGACTCAACAACATTATTTTGTATAGCCCAAATTGAATACTATGCATTCCTGACCAGATAAATTTTACTTTTGAATACTCACTTTTTCAATAAATTTTTCTTAATATTTTTCGAGAGAATGTGAATTTTTCACTTAATTAATTACAGAAAAAACCATTTATTTCGATTAAAAATTTTAGAGAAAATGAGCGATGTCGTTATCAGAGTACAATTTACATACGGAGCTTTACACAAGATCCATTTTAATATTTTCACGATTCTTGAAGGAAATATTGTTTCTCATTACCACGGTCACGTTGACTATACCATGATAGAAAACTTATTTTTTTATTCATATTTAGCAACGTTATTCTCCAAAATTACACAAAAAATAAGATTTGTGGTAAATTTGAATGGTTATTTGAATGTACACAAAACTTGTAAAACAATTTTTCAAGCTTTAAAATCTATTTCTAAAATTGTTAGCAGAGTAATCAAAAACCGTTAGACTTAAGAAAAAATGCGAAATTTCAAAATCACGTTTTTTGATACGATTTGTATTCTACGCTCATTCGTTAATAACTTTACTTTGAGGAAATCACCATGAAAATTATGAATTCGGGCTTGTAACTTATTGACTAATCAGTTTTAGATTCTTTTCTAGTCAATTATTAGATGAATGGATATATTCTAACTAAACTTCCTAGCAAAGAAATTTATTCGGATTACGTAGATTATAGATTTGATTCTATTGTTTTCGACAAAATATTTCCGGTGTACCATGCTCATCTTCATATCAATTATTTTCGGGTTATTTGATTGTGCGAAAGAAATTAACCGGCCATTTATGATTTATTCAGCGAAATACAGTAATTGTATTTTGCAGGTGGAGCGTTATATTAACAATTAAAATATTTCGCCAGAAAATTACCACGATATTTAGTACTTTGGGCGATATTGGCACTTTCGGAAATGTGGCAAGAAAAATTTTTGTTCGAAATTAAAAACGCGTAGACGTTCGAAAATAACATGATTATATAAAAAATTATCAATATTATAAGGATTTAAAATTGGTTATAATGACGTGAATCCCAAAATGTGGTGGAACTAAATACTGCAGCAACATAAAACAAAGAATCAGTAAAAAATTTGAAAATGCATCTGGTAAAAACAAGATTTATGACGCACAATTAATTCATTATTAATACCCCGAATGCCTACGCAATTCAGCGATATTTAGTACAGCCTGAGTTTTTTTTATTGGGCATATTTTTTCACACGGTCGCTAGACAGCGTTTGACCGGTGAAAAAAATGGCCCAAAAAAACAAAGGCAAAATTGGGCCATTTTTTTCACCGGTAAAAAACTCAGGCTGTACTTTTGGCGATATGGCCCTGCAAGCAGAGTAGAGTCAAGCAGCCAAAATGAATTTTCGGTTTAGGGCAGAGCAGACTAGAGCTAACGATCAAAATCTCGCTCTCTAGAGCAGAGATTGGCGAATAATATTGGCTTATCCTTAAGAAACATTTAAACAAATTCAGAATTTGCAAAAAGGAAAAAATTCACGAAAATTACAATTCACTTGAATGCGTAAGTCAGCGATGAGTGTGGTGTTTTTGCTGATTCAAACTGAAACTTCTCAGTAAAAAATTATTTCTAAGTTTAAACTTAAGTTTTAAAATTTCCTGAAAATGATATAGTTCGAAAACGTTAGCAATAAAGAAAAATGAATAAAAAATTTTGGTCGTTAACGTAAAGTTTTGTTTGAATTTTAATTTTTTTTTATAAAATATTTCGGGTACCATATCACCGATCATATTAATTATTTTCGGGTTTTAAGTGCGCGGAAAGTTTCCAAGCGTTCATTCAATGATTTTTAACAGTTTAACATCGGTTGAGTGAATTTGAGTCTATGAAATCAATCCTTTAGTTGAAATAGTTGGAGGTGGGCACGAATCGACGTCCATGTTCGAAAAGCTAAATTAACTCAACAAAAACAATTTTTATATTTTCTAAGTATATTCTTCACTCAAAAAATAAATTTCCGCTGTCCGCGTCCCTGGTTTTTGCAATTATTAAAATTCATGTTAAATGATCCTTTAGAATATAATTTCGATATTTTTTATCATATTTTTTATCATTTTCATTGATCTGCACAAATTATGTCATTTGATTAAACATTTTGCGCTAAATAAAGCACTTCAGGTCTTAGTTTTGATCCTAAGGTTTGACTTAATCTTTTTAAGCCCTTAAATTTCCATGAAGTAGTCCAAGTAAGACTCTCTTAGGTGTCGCAGAATATTATTGAATCATACGGATCGATGATGTGTCTGTCTGATAGACTCCACTTTCACTTTTCATGTTCACCACCAGCATTTCTCAAGATCAATTAAAACTATGTGGAATTTCGTTAATATATTGATAAATGTATTTCGAAATTTATGTGACGGATTAGACGTAATTTAAGTTAACTTTATCTGACAGTAAGTTTATCGCTTATTCGAGGGTTGATGAGGGCCAAAACATAAAGTAAATGAAATTAAATATTGGATTTCAACATTTTACCCTTCAAAACCTTTTGTGTATCTAGGATGTGCGAGTTGAGGGAGCCATCCTAACACTTCTGAGCCCCACCTAGCCACTTATGGGGCCGCTTTTCAGGCCGCACATCCTAGATTCACAAAAGGTGTTAAGCGTCATACCGTCATGAGGCTTGCGAAGAGATGCATTCTATATTCTATTTTATAATCCGACTATCTTTTTTATCAGCCTGAGTTTCCTTGATTAAAAAGTTTATTTAAATTGTAAATTTAACCAATATTGCCAATGTGAAATCGTTTTGAAATAATGACGAGTCGATAAGTACGACTATTTTCACCGTATGTTCAATATCTCGGTCAGATTGTATTCCAAAACGTTCGTTGGTGCAAGGCAAATAGACGTTGGTGCAACAGTAAATGAGTTTATTTTTCAACAAAAATGCTTAAAACTCAAATTTTGAGTTTCAACCATGTAAACAAAGAAAAATTTGAACTTAGAACATGTAGAACAAATTATTCAGACAAATAATAAGATTTAGAAAAAATCATCAAAAAGCTACAAAACATATTTCCAACCACAACGATATCAAATGTCTATAAATATGTGAAAAATTAAAATTTGTGTAGATTTAAATTAGGAGCCCTTATTGCTTAGTTTGACCTGATGATTTTTGGTGTTTAAACCTTTATACAAACATACAAAGGCCGTTGTTTATGCCAAAAGAAATATTTGATGATATTACTGGCCGTCAACACAGTCCGGGACCGCTACTGCTGAAACAACTCCATCTCTGAGCCTATCTAATAATTTAAAGAATTTTATTCTTATTTTTCTTCCATTTGTCGAATTTGTCCAAATTATCGAGTTGTAGCTCGAGTACGTTGAAAAGCAAGCGATTGATACATTGATTAGTAAGCGTTCAATAGGTAGCCAGGTTATAAGTGGACTGCAATCAAATGACCTCTACTAAGATGAGTAGGTGAATAATGAAGCATACGCTATTGGGTTCGCAGGGCACATCACATTGTCATAAACCAATTCTTCATTGACCTTGAATACATCAATATTTTCTTGAAAATTTCATCAATGGATATTTCTCGATTTTTTCTGTATTGCATAGTTTTTTTTGAAATTTCATCATTTGCGTTTTCCCATGAAACAGTGAAACATAGAAAAAGTATTCATTCGTGTGTCGCGATCCTCTATTTGTTTCGATATCTTTTACCAACGAAAATCCGTCTCAAAAACGCTCACTATCTATAGCGGGTGTTTCGACTCCCAATTGATCAGGTGTGTAATCACTCAAGCAATCACTAAGACAATCACTTCGACACACATGTGGCATTCGAACTCGCGGCTAGTAAAACAGCTACACATTTTGAGATGGAGTTCCGTGTAAATGATATGGAGCGCACGTAACCGATCTAATTGTATTAAATCAATAAATTTGTGGCCTTAAATTTGGTCAAATTTGATTTGACATTTTCAAACCTTAAATTATTTCAATCAATGTCTTGGTGAGTTGTTATCTCCGATTTCGAGAAAATTTGAAAAAAAAGAGTGGCTGGAGAGTTAAATTACGCGTTTGACCTCAGCGGGGTTTGTGAAATTTAATAAGATTAGGATCGTAAAAATATAACATTTGAATCGTTTGATGATTTTGACCATAGTTTATAATATATAATTTATGTTGTATTTTATTATAAAACTTGACGTTTCAACCGATTTCGGTCATTTACAAAAGTAATTATTTCTGTATAATAAACTTGATCTGAGCACCAGTATCTAGAAATGCAAGGAAAACAGTTATTGGCGGTGAGTCAGTTATAAAAAATTAAGTCCCCAGTGGATTGGTAGAGTCTAATGGATTGCCCATTTTCGAGAAAAGAGCAAAGAAATTTACATTTTCTGTAATCTTCAAACTGGCGGCGAATGTTTTAATGACAAAAGCCTCCGTGTATTTACGGTGAAAATAATTTCGGAAATGTTTTCCTAATAATTGAGATGAATATGTCCAAAAATTGTTTTTTTCTTTGTTAGCTAATTCTTCTTTGTGTGTGGACAATATAGGGCTGTGAAAAGATTTCAGTACCTGCTATTCTGAGTTCAAATGGTCACGTTACGTGTATTGTGAGTCCGTTTGGTTTCACCAATGTAGTTTTCACTACACGGCCATCACGATTCATAAACACTTTCTGATGTGATCAAATTAGCAACTTTTTCGGTTTGAATGCCCTACTGATAAGTTGTTCACTTTGACAGTCTTCAAAGCTTTGTTTATATGCAGTCCGGGGACATTTAAATTTTACGGATCAGTTGTTTACATAATATTCATATTTTGTGGGATGAATAATTTAAAAAACAGATTGCTCATTAGTAGGTTTTTTTCAGGTCTTCTTCCTTTTTTAAAAATTGCGAATTTTATTATTTTATAGACGCATCGGGTATTGGTTTCTAAAAAATGACTTTCAGTTTTTCCAAAGTATGGAGTAAGTTTTTTCGGTTGAGCTGCGTCTGCGACTCTATGAAATCGTTGGCTCGAAAAGGTTTCGACTCATAATCAACAATTCAAGTCAGTTAAATGACGCAGTTGGCGTAGTGGTTAGCGCGACTCGACGATCGTCCCGTTACCTGGGTTTCGACTCCCGGACTTTTCCAATATTTTTCTATCGTCGAATAACCCAACAAAATTGACCAAATAATTGAAGATGAGTATCTTTTGAATGACAGACTTCTCCGCTAGTTTTGAAAATGTGTTTCTATACGGTAGTTTTTTGAACTCGATTGTATTAGTTTGAAGATAATTCACAGTTCTGACGCTAAAAGAAAATTAGTCGGTTTTCTGACAATTTTTTCACTGTATGCTAAAATTTTTACGTACCGCTCCTACGTGTTAATTATTCTGTACACTTGTTGCTAACGCTTCTTTTCTCAATAATGCAACAAATGTCGTCGCGGCCAAACCTACGCCACTTAAAACTTACTCACCTGTTTCTTCGAATANNNGTTTCCTTAAATTTTACAGTTAATGTACAGTTCTCCTAAATCTTTGAAATAAAGTTTTATTATTATCGAAAAAAAAAATTAGGCTTAAAATTGAAATATTGAAAAAAGAGCAAAAATCTTAAGTATTATGATATTGTAATACTTTCATTTAGTGTAGCTTTCTGCTGTGATTATTATTCTTTTTTATTTTAGAACTTATTATTTGATAGTAAAATTTTTTCGCTTGCAATAAATTTATTATGTGCTGAATAGTCGAATACAAGAAAAATAACATCGAATTTGAGATCGTGGTCAAAAATAACTACTGCACCACAAGCCCTCAAATATATTCATGAAAAATGTTTCTTTTATTTTTCAAATATGATTTTGAATGACCCTTAAAAAATTATTTCGTTGCATCAACAAGTAATTAAAAAATATAAAAAGCGTGTCCACCATTCGATTTTGGGTCAAAATCGTCCAATCAGCTTCAGTTTATCAATTGAAGAGTCTGGTGCCCAATTTTATTGCGCGTTTTGTGGTGATATTTTTTTTTTGAAAAATTGCGATATTATGATCACGTGACGACCAATTCTTTCCTTTTCTGTTCATTTTTTCAGATATTTTCAGCCCCCAAGAAGTTCCAGAACAATCATCCTAGCTTTCCTTTAATTCGATATCAATGGTGGACACGCTTAAAATAACGAAACATTTGATTTATATAATTTATTTTTTATTTTAACTCAACTCCCGTAGTGACCGACAATCTCTGGACCCGTAGTGTCTTTGACATCCGGTGTTGCATTTGAATCAAGCATATAACCGACGATTCTTATTAACTATATTTTTTCTATGATAATAATATTAAACAAAGAATTTTCTACTGTCCTATAAAACAATTTTTTAAAAATTATAAGTTATAATGTAATAAATTAAAAACTCTTCATTTTCGCCGATTCTGACAAACAAGTGCATAAATAACACGAATTTAGGATTAATTTGACATTTTAAAATTTGAAATATTAAACGTCGCCAATTTGGGTATGTAATCTGCAAAAAATAATGTTCAAACAAATTCTCTAGTAAAATGACTCTTAATTTTTGTAGAGCATTTATTTCTCTCTTCTTTTTGTCGCCTACGCATTCTTATGTTATCCTTATTTCGGAAGTTTGGACTTTTAGACCTCTATTTAAACCGGAGACCAATTTAAAGGCAATAAAGTCTTAGAATTCGTGACGATTCTTTTAGGGGGTCTTCCACGTGATTTGGGTACTTTTTGAAAAAAACAAAGTAAGACTTTTTTCACCTTACACCAAAGTCCGAATAAAATCACGTGACGAAATAATCTAAAAATAAGGTTTGGATATGCCATAAATTAATCCTTATTTCTCGAAAAATAAGATCACGTGACGTTTAGGAGAATATTATTATGTTCGAAACACTCGATTAAGTGTTTATTGACTCAAAAAATTCTCGGCGTAATTTGATCACTATTTTTTTACTTGAACAAAACCTTAGGTCCTAATTTGAAGGTCACGTGATCGTTTTTGGACTTTGGTATAACGGGAAAAAAGTCTTAAAAACTTTAAGGAACACTTCACTTCTTTCAAAAATTGATCTAAGCATTTTTGAAAAAACAGTACTATTTTATCAACCTTATTTCTTAATATACGGTCACGTGATCATTTTGGGGCTATGGTGTAATGCGAAAAAGTCTTAGAATTTTTTTCTGATCCGCTCAAAATTTTTTTGATGATTTAAATTTTTTTTGCAAAAATAAGTACTGTATACAGTAAAAATTTTCGAAAAAAATGCACAAACGTCAATTATCCAAATAGTCGATCTTCACTTTGAAAATTTTTATTTTTCCATGATTAAGGGTTCTAAATTGCGATTAAAGGCAATTGCACCACGGATGGTGAAAATATTTCTCTGCAGTCTCTATACGAAGAATAATTTATTCACAAGTGATTTTTATAAGCTCAAAATATTTTTGGAAATAATTGAACGGCAATTTAACACAATAAGAGCCGACACAAGACAAATCGATCAAATATAGAACATAAGGTGGTACTGATTTTGAGTTTTCTGCTGATTAGCAATATTTTTCACATTTTTTGCATATATTTCGAGCGCGCGCGATATGAATATTGTTTTGTAAGCGATCAAGATATCATATTCAAATTTGAGACCAGCTTTCAATAGTTAAAGTTTCACTTGTAAATTTGTAACTTATATGTCATTGTAAAAAATGTATGGTTTTTCAAGAAATACAGTTGAGTGAACCTCTATTTTCTCTCGCAGTTATCTAGTTAAAATTTCGCATTTAAAAAATGTTACGTGTTGTTTACTTAATTTTATCCTTGATCTCAAGCAGTGACAATAATAAAATTGATATCTTTCCAATTTTCCCGTGATGAGCGCAAGTATTGCCTTTATATAGGCTTTTGGGTGTGAGGCGAAGTTCTCGTTTCTGGGTGTGAGGAGGTTAATCGACAATTTGACAATTAATGATCTTATTTCGAACAAATTAATTTGAATAGCCGCAATTGGAGATATATTTTATTCTACGTAACAGGAAATTTGAATAAACTGAAAAAAAGTACCACAAATTCGACAATGAATAAGCTTATCCGAAACATATCCATTTTGAATAACATCAATTAAATACATGAATATTATGTTTTCTCTGCGTAACAGGAACTGTATAGCTCGTATAAAACTATAATTTTGACAATGAATAATCTTATATTCAAGTTATCAATTTTTGATAAAATATATATATTTACATCTCTACGTAACAGGAAATTGATAAATGAAAACAAATTAATTTGTGTTTTTCGGTGCAGGGCAAAAGCCCGACTTTATTTCGAGCCCGCGAGTAGCGTCCACTCCAACTTCGCGCGGAACATTATCAATTACTAAAATTAAGCTTTTTAATAACGAAGTAAATTTTTTAATTAACTGTAATTAATTTAACTGTTCACTTTTAAAGAAAATTTCCAAAATATATTTCAAAATTTTTGTATTTGATTTATTTTATTTTTATAATTAACAGAATTGATTGATGGACCAGCTTTGGAAATTCAAAGCTAAAATTAGTATTAAAAGCTTAATTTCGGTAAATATTAACTTTTTCGCTCGATTCGAGTCGACGCTAAATTTCTCGCGTTTTTTTATTTGAAGCGGCAAAACTTGCGGGCGCACGAAAAATCTTAGATGTGTGTTCACGGGCACACTTCACGATATAAAAATATTATATTTATTAACATGCCACGAAAAAATATTTTTTTTTGTTCAATCACAAACAATTGCTTGTGATATCGATTCCCTACCGGAGCCTCATATGAAATTATAAATTAAATCATAATTTTAAAGCTGAATTATCGATATAAAAGAGAAAAAATCTTTCATCAGCTTCGGTTCATTTGAAGTCTATAGCCCGAAGAACTTGACCCTTATTTTTCAAATAGATTGTAAAATGGTTTTTCCAGAAGAATAAATAATTAACATGTGAAAAATTATTTTGCAAATAAACGATGAATTTTATTTGATTAGACGATGAAATATTTTCTTCACTTTGAAATTACATTTATAATTTTAATTTTTTACTATTTCACCTCAAAAATTGCAAAATCAATATGAAGAAAATTATTTTTGACTAAACTTCTGAAATCAGAGAAGGCAGAATAATAATTCGACACCCAAATATTGAGAATTTTGCCAACAAAAGCATTAAAAATTACCAAATTCGTTTGTTTTTTATTATCAGAAATCGCGCTAGTTCTTTACTTTGTGCGATCGGCACACTTTGAGTACATGGTTAAATTGGAAATTAAGATTCTTATTAGCAAAATACAAATTTGATAAGAAAATCGATCAAAGAAATTGTTTTTCATGTACGTAACAGGAAATGAAGATAATTGAAACTTAATTTTCATTTGACGATGAATAATCCTATTTTCGAAATATCTATTTTAATAAGATATTATTTCATATCATACGTGACAGGAAACAAAAATAAGGAATAAACTGTCCTTAGGGAATTTTGTTTTGTTTTATGCCGAAAATTATTATATTTTTCGATAAGTTGATAATTTTGACGGAAATTGCTCGATTTTTCATATAAAAAGTTTTTTATTTGATGAAATGTATAAAATCTTAGATGAGCTTTTATCTAATTTTTAAGGGTAGGTGGTTCCTACATTTTCTGCAGTTATAATGTCATAAAATGCACCAAATCGATCGTAATTCATTTGAAAAATCAATTGACCGAAAAAAACTAAATTATTTTCCGTAATTATGGGATTTTTCAAATTTTTGTAAAATAATTTTATCCACAAAGTTGATTTACTTTTTAATTTGGTAACTTTGCAATACAATTGGCAATTTTGAAATCAGTGTTAGTGGATTTTATTTGAGCGCATTTTCGATTACATCCAACAAAATGCTAGGGTTTCACGCACTGTTATCAAGAATTCCAAATTGATAATAAAAAATTAATTCAATTGATTCCAAAATTCCAATTTGGTTTNATTCGTTATTAACATATATTTTTTCTATGATAATAATATTAAACAAAGAATTTTCTACTGTCCTATAAAAACAATTTTTTAAAAAAAGATATAAAAAGTTATCAAATGTGAATAAGAAAATTAAAAACTCTGTCATTTTCGCCGATTCTGACAAACAAGTGCATAAATAACACGAATTTAGGATTAATTTGACATTTTAAAATTTGAAATATTAAACCGTCGCCAATTTGGGTATGTAATCTGCAAAAAAATTGAATGTTCAAAACAAAATTCTCTAGTAAAATGACTCTTAAATTTTTGTGGACGATTTATTTCTCTCTTCTTTTTGTCGCCTACGCATTCTTATGTTATCCTTATTTCGGAAGTTTGGACTTTTAGAACTGCTCTATTTAAACCGGAGACCAATTTAAAAGGCAATAAAAGTCTTAGAAATTCGTGACGATTCTTTTAGGGGGTCTTCCACGTGATTTGGGTACTTTTTGAAAAAAACAAAGTAAGACTTTTTTCACCTTACACCAAAGTCCGAATAAAATCACGTGACGAAATAATCTAAAAATAAGGTTTGGAATATGCCATAAATTAATCCTTATTTCTCGAAAAATAAGATCACGTGACGTTTAGGAGAATATTATTATGTTCGAAACACTCGAATTAAGTGTTTATTGACTCAAAAAAATTCTCGGCGTAATTTGATCACTATTTTTTTACTTGAATCAAAACCTTAGGTCCTAATTTGAAGGTCACGTGATCGTTTTTGGACTTTGGTATAACGGGAAAAAAGTCTTAAAAACTTTTAAGGAAGCACTTCACTTCTTTCAAAAATTGATCTAAGCCATTTTTGAAAAAACAGTACTATTTTTATCACTTTTCCTTAATTACCGTCAGTGATCATTTTGGGCTATGGTGTAATGCGAAAAAAGTCTTAGAATTTTTTTGATCCCGCTCAAAATTTTTTTTGATGATTTAATTTTTTGCAAAAATAAGTACTGGATATACGATAAAATTTTCGAAAAAAATGCACAAACGTCAATTATCCAAATAGTCGATCTTCACTTTGAAAATTTTTATTTTTCCATGATTAAGGGTTCTAAATTGCGATTAAAGGCAATTGCACACGGATGGTGAAAAATATTTCTCTGCAGTCTCTATACGAAGAATAATTATTCACAAGTGATTTTTATAAGCTCAAAATATTTTTGGAAATAATTGAACGGCAATTAACACAATAGAGCCGACAAAGACAAATCGATCAAATATAGAACATAAGGTTGGTACTGATTTTGAGTTTTCTGCTGATTAGCAATATTTTTCACATTTTTGCATATATTTCGACGCGCGGCGATATGAATATTGTTTTGTAAGCGATCAAGATATCATATTTAAATTTGAGACCAGCTTTCAATAGTTAAAGTTTCACTTGTAAATTTGTAACTTATATGTCATTGTAAAAAATGTATGGTTTTTCAAGAAATACAAGTTGAGTGAACCTCTATTTTTCTTCGCAGTTATCTAGTTTACAAATTTCGCATTTAAAAATGTTACGTGTTGTTTACTTAATTTTATCCTTGATCTCAAGCAGTGACAATAATAAAATTGAATTCTTTCCAAGTTTTCCCGTGATGAGCGCTAAAGTATTGCCTTATATAGCTTTTGGGTGTGAGGCGAGTTCTCGTTTCTGGGTGTGAGGAGGTTAATCGACAATTTGACAATTAATGATCTTATTTCGAACAAATTAATTTGAATAGCCGCAATTGGAGATATTATTTTAAATCTCTACGTAACAGGAAATTTGAATAAACTGAAAAAAAGTACCACAAATTCGACAATGAATAAGCTTATCCGAAACATATCCATTTTGAATAACATCAATTAAATACATGAATATTATGTTTTCTCTGCGTAACAGGAACTGTATAGCTCGTATAAAACTATAATTTTGACAATGAATAATCTTATATTCAAGTTATCAATTTTTGATAAAATTGATAAAATATATTATTTTACATCTCTACGTAACAGGAAATTGATAAAATGAAAACAAATTAACTTGTGTTCTTCGGTGCAGGGCAAAACGCCCGACTTTATTTCGAGCCCGCGAGTAGCGTCCACTCCAACTTCGCGCGGAACATTATCAATTACTAAAATTAAGCTTTTTAATAACGAAAGTAAATTTTTTTAATTAACTGTAATTAATTTTAACTGTTCCACTTTTAAAGAAAATTTCCAAAATTATTTTCAAAATTTATTGTATTTGATTTATTTTATTTTTATAATTAACAGAATTGATTGAATGGACCAGCTTTGGAAATTCAAAGCTAAAATTAGTTATTAAAAAGCTTAATTTCGGTAAATAATTAACTTTTTCGCTCGATTCGAGTCGACGCTAAATTTCTCGCGTTTTTTTTATTTGAAGCGGCAAAACTTGCGGGCGCACGAAAAAATCTTAGATGTGTGTTCACGGGCACACTTCACGATATAAAAATATTATATTTATTATACATGCCACGAAAAAAATATTTCCTTTTTGTTCAATCACAAACAATGGCTTGTGATATCGATTCCCTACCGGAGCCTCATATGAAATTATAAATTAAATCATAATTTTAAAGCTGAATTATCGATATAAAAGAGAAAAAAAATCTTTCATCAGCTTCGGTTCATTTGAAGTCTATAGCCCGAAGAACTTGACCCTTATTTTTCAAATAGATTGTAAAATGGTTTTTCCAGAAGACATTTAATAAATTAACATGTGAAAAAATTATTTTGCAAATAAACGATGAATTTTAGTTTGATTAGACGATGAAATATTTTCTTCACTTTGAAATTACATTTATAATTTTAATTTTTTACTATTTCACCTCAAAAATTGCAAAATCAATATGAAGAAAATTATTTTTCGACTAAACTTCTGAAATCAGAGAAGGCAAAATAATAATTCAACACCCAAAATATGGAGAATTTTGCGCAACAAAAGCATTAAAAATTTTACCAAATTCGTTTGTTTTTTATTATCAGAAATCGAGCGCTAGTTCTTTACTTTGTGCCGATCGGCACACTTTGAGTACATGGGTTAAATTGGAAATTAAGATTCTTATTAGCAAAATACAAATTTGATAAGAAAATCGATCAAAGAAATTGTTTTTTTCATGTACGTAACAGGAAATGAAGATAATTGAAAACTTAATTTTCATTTGACGATGAATAATCCTATTTTCGAAATATCTATTTTAATAAGATATTATTTCATATCACTACGTGACAGGAAACAAAAATAAGGAATAAACTGTCCTTAGGGAATTTTTGTTTTGTTTTATGCCGAAAATTATTATATTTTTCGAAATAAGTTGATAATTTTGACGGAAATTGCTCGATTTTCATATAAAAAGATTTTTTATTTGATGAAATGTATAAAATCTTAGATGAGCTTTTATCTAATTATTTTAAGGGTATGGTGGTTCCTACATTTTCTGCAGTTAAAATGTCATAAAAATGCACCAAATCGATCGTAATTCATTTGAAAAATCAATTGACCCGAAAAAAACTAAATTATTTTCCGTAATTATGGGATTTTTCAAATTTTTGTAAAATAATTTTATCCACAAAGTTGATTTACTTTTTAATTTTGGTAAAACTTTGCAATACAATTGGCAATTTTGAAATCAGTGTTAGTACGATTTTAATTTGAGCGCATTTTCGATTACATCCAACAAAATGCTAGGGTTTCACGCACTGTTATCAAGAATTCCAAATTGATCATAAAAAATTAATTCGAAATTGATTCCAAAAATTCCAATTTAGTTTAACACAATTACTTTTGGTTTTCATTATCTAACTTTAACAAAACTTAAAAATGCAAAAATTGGAAACCAGGGAGGAGATAGGTTGACAAGGACAAAAATTGTCTTAATCGGCGGTTCTCAGCCATTCGAGAAAATGTGTGACAAATTTGAGGAAATTCAAAACCTGGAATATTTAAGTTTACTATATTCCTATGTCTGTGGNTTGGGTTTGAAATATAAAAAGAGTGTAAGGGCAAAAAAATATTTGCAAATAAATTCTGCAGAAAACAAACAGTTTTTGAATTTGTGGCAAAATTCGTGACCTAAAACAATTTCACAAAAGAATCCAATAAACATTTTGTACATTTAACAGAATTTCGATCAAGAGTTTCAGAATGTATTCGGACAAAAATCTCAACGATGAGTGTTTATTTCATTTTTGGCTGATTTGAATTTACCGTGAGATGATAATTCGGCTATATGGCTCCGAAGGCTACAGAGAGTCATAATAAATGTGTTAAAATATTTAAAAATTAATCGTCAGACCTTAATCGTTAGTACTGACTTAATAATAAATACTTCGAGAATCTAAGGATCAATCAACAACAGTAATTTGATCAAACATAAGCACTGAGTTTAAGTCATATTGAAAACCAATGATGTGATGTTGGTCTTTACGGACACTCTTTCTAAGGAAAATATCAACAAAATATTTCAAAAACCGAAGAATATTTTATGACATGTCCTTCCATAAGGACAAAATAGCGTAGTCGTTTTTATATTGCCGAAATGTAGCATTTGGTTTATTTCCATTTGAAGCTGAAGAGAAATAAGGACTCTTATATTCTTCCGCCAAAATACATTTGTTTTATTGTTGATATTGGTTCCTGATTCTTTCGAATGATAAAGACTTAGGACAAAATGGAAAAAAAATCATTATAGACGCATATTTAGAACTTATATGCAGTTTTCAGAGTGTCACAATATTGGTTGAATCTGATTGACAAATTGGTAAAGGTTTGAGGAATAATCAAAATTAATATCGCAATTTCTCGGTTAAAAAAAAGTCAGAAAAGAGCTGATTTCACGCAATTTGAGACAAAAAATAAAGTAAAATGTTTCTGAAAATTAATCATTACTTCCTTCAACGTTGCGAAGTTACTACTTTTTATATCATTGTACGGATAATTTGTTCACTACGTATCCGTTGATGATTTTATAAACTAGTGTAATTTTGCTAAAAAAAATAGACAGCACAAAATTTAGACTTTCATCATTTCGTAGGAGGAAATAGAAAATAAAAATGTATTGTTGATCACTATGATTAATTCATATTTCATTTCCAGTTTTAAAACAAAGCTAAATTGCAAAGTATAGACTCGTTGCTTTTTTTTGTGGACATATACTGTAAATTTGATGATAAACATAATTCATCAAAAATTTAATAAATTAAAGAGGTGAAATAAATCGTGCAAGTTCGAGCGCCCACTTTCGTCAAATCATTCCGATTCAAACTGCAAAACATATTCTCACGTCGAAAAAATATTGATTTGAAAATGATTATAATAAATAAATTATTATGAATCGAAAGCCAATTAAATGTCAGTTTTTCTTAACTCGGGTAAGACCACAGATAGCCCAGCCGCCGGAACGGCCCTGTAGAGCCAGATCATAAATTGCCAATTATCTATCGTTTTTTTCATTTCAAGACTTACCCAAGTGAGTCTTCGGTGTGAAAGTTCAGAAAATTATCTCGATAATCGTTAAAAATTGATCAAAAGCCCAAAATTAACAATTTTATTCGAACGATGAAAACATATGAGGTGTTAAGGGCCTCGGGGCATTTTGGCAGATTTGCACTTTTTTCAATTTTTTTTGTGTTCCTGGGAAACTTTTTGCCACTTCATAATTCTCCAACGTAAGTTATCACTTTTGAGCTCACTTTGTATAATCTGTTTTTTTCAGATCCATTATTTTTTGTTTATAAATCGCGTTTTGAAAAAACACTCAAAAACGCGCGTTTGTTTCCATGTTGTCTGAATTACATTTCAATTTTTTTTATTATTTTATTAATAAGAAGCTTTATCAAATGGTCTTGACCACCATCGAAAATTTATAAAATTTAATTTCATATGATTTCTACGTCAAAATCGAAAATTAAGATTTCCTAAAAAAGACGAAAAATAAATGAAATTTTAGCTCATCGAAAAAAATATTTATTTTCATGAGTTAAATTTATCAACTTTCACGTGGTGGCTTGGTCGGCTTACCAATTAGGCTAGTCTCGGTAAAATAATTTTTTAAATTTTTTATCATAAAGGGCTTAAGTATATTTCGCGCAAACCGTATTTTCATTCAAAAAAGTATGATTCAGAGTATAAACAAGGCGAAGAAACAAAAGCAGACATGTTTTAATATAGTGAAAGTCGGCATTACTAATATTTTTAGCTAAGGATTCCAAAATTAGTTTGAAAAATTTTGAACAAGAAATGAGGAAAATTTTCAAAATATTTCCAAAAAGTTTCGACCAATAATCTCAAAAAGTGTCATATCAAATAGCATAGAAAAAATTTGTGGTCACCTACGCGATAAGTTAAAGTAACCATATTGAAGAAGTTTTTTCGTTGATTTGTAACAAATAATGCAAAATATTTGAACACAAAATAAGGAATTTTTTTCATAATGTTCGGAACTTTTTTCAAAAATTTCTCATAATTTGTCGAATTCGGAGAAAGTTAATCGAAGTCAAAATTTTCTTTAAAAGCAATAATTCGAAAATTCTCTGGTTACAAAATTGCCTGGATTATCAACATCATATTGATGGTATATTGAGAAGAATATATAAACCAAAAAGTTTTTCATCAAGAGCCCATATCCACGGATATCCGTATCTGTCAAAATGCACCGAGGCCCTTAAGCCTGAAGTAAAGCGATGTGATTCGTTGGTTGATCAGCGCGAAGAGCAATCAAGACGCTAAAGACTCAACAACATTATTTTGTATAGGCCCAAATTGAATACTATGCATTCCTGACCAGATAAATTTTACTTTTGAATACTCACTTTTTCAATAAAATTTTTCTTAATATTTTTTCGAGAGAATGTGAAATTTTTCACTTAATTAATTACAGAAAATAACCATTTATTTCGATTAAAAATTTTTAGAGAAAAATGAGCGAGTTGTCGTTATCAGAGTACAATTTTACATACGGAGCTTTACACAAGATCCATTTTAATATTTTCACGATTCTTGAAGGAAATATTGTTTCTCATTACCACGGTCACGTTGACTATACCATGATAGAAAAAAACTTATTTTTTATTTCATATTTAGCAACGTTATTCTCCAAAATTACAAAAAATTAAGATATGTGGTAAAATTTGAATGGTATATTTGAATGTAACACAAAACTTGTAAAACAATTTTTCAAGCTTTAAAAATCTTATTTCTAAAATTGTTAGCAGAGTAAATCAAAAACCGTAGACTTAAGAAAAAATGCGAAAATTTCAAAATCACGTAATTTTTTGATACGATTTGTATTCTACGCTCATTCGTTAATAACTTTACTTTGAGGAAATCACCATGAAAATTATGAAATTCGGGCTTGTAACTTATTGACTAATCAGTTTTAGATTCTTTTCTAGTCAATTATTAGATGAATGGATATATTCTAACTGAAACTTCCTAGCAAAGAAATTTATTCGGATTACGTAGATTATAGATTTGATTCTATTGTTTTTCGACAAAATATTTCCGGTGTACCATGCCATCGTTCATATCAATTATTTTCGGGTTATTTGATTGTGCGAAAGAATATAACCGGCCATTTAATGATTTATTCAGCGAAATACAGTAATTGTATTTTGCAGGTGGAGACGTTATATTAACAAAATATTTCGCCAGAAAATTACCACGATATTTGGTACTTTGGGCGATATTGGCACTTTCGGAAATGTGGCAAGAAAAAATTTTTGTTCGAAATTAAAAAACGCGTAGACGTTCGAAATAACATGATTATATAAAAAATTATCAATATTATAAGGATTTAAACAATTGGTTATAATGACGTGAATCCCAAAAATGTGTGGAACTAAATACTGCAGCAAACATAAACAAAGAATCAGTAAAAAAATTTGAAAATGCATCTGGTAAAAACAAGATTTATGACGCACAATTAATTCATTATTAATACCCCGAATGCCTACGCAATTCAGCGATATTAGTACAGCCTGAGTTTTTTTAATTGGCCATTTTTTCACCGGTCGCTAGAACAGCGTTTGACCGGTGAAAAAAATGGCCCAAAAAAACAAAGGCAAAATTGGGCCCTTTTTTTCACCGGTAAAAAACTCAGGCTGTACTTTTGGCGATATGGGCCCTGCAAGCAGAGTAGAGTCAAGCAGCCAAAATGAATTTTCGGTTTAGGGCAGAGCAGACTAGAGCAAACCGATCAAAATCTGCTCCTAGAGCAGAGTAGAGCAGAGATTGGCGAATAATATTGGCTTATCCTTAAGAAACATTTAAACAAAATTCAGAGATTTGCAAAATTAAAAAAATTCACGAAAAATAACAATTCACTTGAATGCGTAAGTCAGCGATGAGTGTGGTGTTTTTGCTGATTCGAAAACTGAAACTTCTCAGTAAAAAAATTATTTCTTAAGTTTAAACTTAAGTTTAAAAATTTCCTGAAAATGATATAGTATCGAAAACGTTAGCAATAAAGAAAAATGAATAAAAAAATTTTGGTCGATTAACGTAAAGTTTTGTTTGAATTTAATTTTTTTTTATAAAATATTTCCGGTGTACCATATCACCGATCATATCAATTATTTTCGGGTTATAAAAGTGCGCGAAAGTTTCCAAGCGTTCATTCAATGATTTTTAACAGTTTTACATCGGTTGAGTGAATTTGAGTCTATGAAAATCAATCCTTAGTTGAAATAGTTGGAGGTGGGGCACTGAATCGATCGTCCATGTTCGAAAAGCTAAAATTAACTCAAAAAAAAACAATTTTTATATTTTTCTAAGTATTTCTTCACTCAAAAAATAAATTTCCGCTGTCCGCGTCCATGGTTTTTGCAATTATTAAATATTCATGTTAAATGATCCTTTAGAATATAATTTCGATATTTTTTATCATATTTTTTATCATTTTCATTGATCTGCACAAATTATGTCATTTTGATTAGAAACATTTTGCGCTAAATAAAGCACTTCAGGTCTTAGTTTTGATCCTAAGGTTTGACTTAATCTTTTTAAGCCCTTAAATTTCCATGAAGTAGTCCAAGTAAGACTCTCTTAGGTGTCGCAGAATATTATTGACATCATACGGATCGATGATGTGTCTGTCTGATAGACTCCACTTTCACTTTTCATGTTCACCACCAGCATTTCTCAAGATCAATTAAACATATGTGGAATTTCGAATTAATATATTGATAAATGTATTTCGAAATTTATGTGACGGATTAGACGTAATTTAAAGTTAACTTTATCTGACAGTAAGTTTTTCCTTATTCGAAGAGTTGATGAGGGCAAAAATAAATAAATGAAATTAAATATTGGATTTAACATTATATATCCTTCAAACCTTTGTGTATCTAGGATGTGCGAGTTGAGGGAGCCAATCCTAACACTTCTGAGCCCCGACCTAGCCACTCATTGGGCCGCTTTTCAGGCCGCACATCCTAGATTCACAAAAGGTCGTTAAAGGTCATACCGTATGAGGCTTGCGAAGAGATACATCTTATATTCTATTTTTATAATCCGTATCTTTTTTATCAGCCTGAGTTATCCTTGAATTAAAAAGTTCATTTAAATTGTAAATTTAACCAAATATTGCCAATGTGAGAATCGTTTGAAAATAATGACGAGTCGTTAAGTACGACTTATTTTCACCGTATGTTCAATATCGGTCAGATTGTATTCCAAAACGTTCGTTGGTGCAAGGCAAATAGACGTTGGTGCAAAGTAAATTGACGTTTATTTTATCAAGCAAAATGCTTAAAACTCAAATTTTGAAGTTTCAACATTAAAACAAAGAAAAATTTGAACTTAAGAACATGTAGAACAAATATTAGACAAATAATAAGATTTAGAAAAAATCATCAAAAAGCTACAAACAAATATTTCCAACCACAACGATTCAAAATGTCTAATAAAATATGTGAAAAATTAAAATTTTGTGTAGATTCTAAACTTAAGAAGCCCTATGCTTAGTTTGACCTGATGATTTTTGGTGTTTAAAACCTTTATACAAAACATACAAAGGCCGTTTTTAATGCCAAAAGAACTATTGATGTATATACTGGCCGTCAACACAGTCGGGACCGCTACTGCTGAAAAAACTCATCTCTGAGCCTATAAATAATAATTTTAAAGAAATTTTATTCTTATTTTTCTTCCATTTGTCGAATTTGTCCAAATTATCGAGTTGTAAGCTCGAGTATGTTGAAAAGCAGAGATTGAATAATTGATTAGTAAGCGTCCAATAGTGAGCCAGGTTATAAGTGGGCTGCAATCAAATGACTCTACTAAGATGAGTAGGTTGAATAAATAAGCATACGCTATTGGGTTCGCAGGGCACATCAATTGTCATAAACCAATTCTTCATTGACCTTGAATACATCAATATTTTTTGAAAATTTCATCAATGGAATATTTCTCGATTTTGTTTGTATTGCATAGTTTTTTTGAAATTTCATCATTTAGTTTTCCCATGAAACAGTGAAACATAAAAAAAGTATTATTTCGTGTTGTCCCGATCTCTATTTGTTTCGAATATCTTTTACCAACGAAACTCCGTCTCAAAAACGTCCACTATCTCTATAGCGGGTGTTCGAATCCCAATTTGATCGGTGTGTAATCACTGAAGCAATCACTAAGACAATCACTTCGACAACATAAGTGGCATTCGAACTCGCGCTATAAATATAGTAAACATTTTTGAGATGGAGTTCCGTTAGTAAAAGGATATGGAGCGCACGTAACGGATCTAATTGTATAAATCAATAAATTTGTGGCCTTAAATTTGGTCAAATTTGATATGACATTTTCAAAACCTTAAATTATTTCAATCAAGGATCTTGGTGAGTCGTTACTCATCGATTTCGAGAAAATTTGAAAAAAAGAGCCGCTGGAGAGTTAAATTACGCGTTTTGACCTCAGCGGGGTTTGTGAAATTTAATAAGATTAGGAATCGTAAAAATATAAATTTTTTGAATCGTTTGATGATTTGACCATAGTTTATAATATAAATAATTTATGTTGTATTTTATTATAAAACTTGACGTTTCAACCGATTTCGGTCATTTACAAAAGTAATTATTTTGTGTAATAAATAAACTTGATCTTGAGCACAGTATCTATAAATGCAAGGAAAAACAGTATATTGGGGTGAAGTCAGTTATAAAAAATTAAGTCCCCAGTGGATTGGTAGGTCTAATGGGATTGCCCATTTTCGAGAAAAGAGCAAAGAAATTTACATTTTTCTGTATCTTCAAACTGGGGCGGAATGTTTTAATGAAAAAAGCCTCGGTGTATTTACGGTGAAAATAATTTCGGAAATTGTTCCTAATAATTGAGATGAATATTGTCAAAAATTGTTTTTTTTTGCTTTTTAGCTAATTCTTCTTTGTAGTGTGGACAATATAGTGCGTGAAAAGGAATTTCAGTACCTTTGCTGAGTTCAAAATGGTCACGTATACGTGTATTGTGAGGTCGTTTGGTTTCACCAATGTAGTTTTCACTACAACGGCATACGAATTCATAAACACTTTCTGGTGTGTCAAATTAAGCAACTTTTTCAGGTTTGAATGCCCTACTGAAAAGTTGTTCAACTTTGACAGTCTTCAAAGCTTTGTTTATATGCAGGTCCGGGAGGACATTTTAAATTTTACGGATCAGTTGTTTAGCATAATATTCATATTTGTGGGATGAATAATTTAATAACAGAGTTGCATCATAAGGGGGTTTTTTCAGGTGCTTCTCCTTTTTTAAAAATTGCGAATTTTTTTATTTATGAGCGAAATCGGGTATTGGTTTCTAAGAAAAATGACTTTCAGTTTTTCCAAAGTATCGAGTAAGTTTTTTCGGTTGAGCTTGCGTCTGCGACTCTATGAAATCGTTGGCTCGAAAAGGTTTCGAGTCATAATCAACATATTCAAGTCAGTTAAATGAGCAGTTGGCGTAGTGGTTAGCGCGACTCGACGATCGTCCCGTTACCTGGGTTCGACTCCCGGACTTTTCCAATATTTTTCTATCGTGATAACCCAACAAAATTGACCAAATAAATTTGAGATGAGGTATCTTTTTGACATGACAGATCCTCGGTAGTTTTGAAAAAGGGTGTTTTTACGGTAGTTTTTGAACTCGATTGTATTAGTTTTAGATAGATAAAGTTCACAGTCTAAGAAAATTAGTCGGTTTTCTGAAATTTTTTCGTATGTAAATTTTAGGTTACCGTCCTACGTGTTAATTATTCTGGACACTTTTGCTAAGCTTCTTTTCTCAATAATGCAACAAATGTCGTCGGCAAACCTTACCCAACTTAAAATATCACCTGTTTTTTCGAATTTTTCTATAACCGATTCTTTGAGTAAATGAACGAAAAGGTTTGAGATAATTGATGATAAACAACTACTCATTGCTAGACCAAAGAGTTGCCTGTACAATCCAATAGTTGTTCGAAAAATACTGAATTTTGTGAGGGTTTCTCTAAGTTGTTTCAAAAAATCAGCTTTTTTTGGCTTTGGAAGGAGATTTGGTTGGAGTATTAAACTCAAAAATATTTCAAATATATATTTTTCAAATATTCTTCTACATTATTTGTGAAACTAAGGTAACCGGTGCAGATTGGCCGCAATGAGCTGCCTTCTCGATGTAATTTAAAGGTACCTAAACACTCTGAAATAAAGTATGTTGAGTTCAAATTAAGCATTTTAATATTATTAACACATGGGCCTATAGTTTCTCTCAAGTGTTCACGAAATTCTATCAAGTGTGGTTCTATTGTAAAATCACTAAGTTTTCCGAAACTGCTATCATCGAATAAATCCGATATTTTTGAATAATTTTTTTGTGGCATGTAAGCGACTTGCAAACTTTTATCATATGAGAAAAAAATTGCATCATGCTTCTTTTCAAATTAAAAAAAAGCTTTTGTTAACCGGCTTGACGTAAAACAATTTTTCAAGTTTTGAACTGTTAAAAATGCATGGGTCTTAATCGTGTGTAAGTAGTTCATAATATCATTTCAAGATAAATTATTTGAAAATTTTTTGGAGCTATTTGAAACTTTCAAGGATAAACGAAAAAATCATTTTTTAATCGTGATCGAAGAGTTCACGACATCAAATTAAAAAAACAGAAAAAAAGAGTTTTTCTTCAAATTATTGTGAAATTATATAACTTTGAGCGGCCAAACTTGCAAAAAAAAGTTTCATTATTTTAGTCCTTATGAAAGTCGTTTTTGAGTAAAATTCGTTAAAACTAGATACAATTTTTAAGTCTGTTTATACTTGGGAATATCATACTTTTTGAAAATAAGGTTAAATTAAATAAATGCTTGTTCTCAAATTGTGAACTATTCAGCTCTTTATTTTAATAAATAAAAATTTTCCAAGCCACCAAAGCGTTCTGGGTGTCAATGGGTCAATTATTCAAAATATACAGCGTGAGTATTTTCGATTTCTCCATTTTCTAACCCAGGCGACTAGACAGCCAAAATCTCAAACAAGTTAAAGGCAATTTTTGTTGTCTACCCTCAGTACCTTCGCTGAATTATATGCAATCTCAAGAATGATAATCAACAGAAAGTTCATAAAAATGAGTCTTAATTTGATATTCTTCACGAAAAAAAACTTCGTGAACTTTCGAGAAATGATGAAGTACCAATATTTTCTAATAATACAGTAGGGCACAACAAGTCAATGAATTTCAGTTAAAATATACATCTGCGCACAATAAGAAATGCGGAGTACTAGTCTTGCTAGATTAGTGCGCACAGTTTATTAATAAGCAGTTTTATTGAAGGTGTAGTATAAGTGATTTGAGGCTCAGAAAAAATCTGTCATTTTATCATTTTTTCTTGGAATATAGACATTTAAAATCAACTGGTGGTAATTGTATCTTCATACTCAGTCAGATAAGTACAATTCATCGTTTTTGCAATATATCATTTTGCGTTTTATCTTGCAATTATAATCATGAATAAACAAATTAACTTCAATTTAGGGTATTGTTTCGAAATAAAGTTTTTCGTGTTCCAGTATTACCTTTTTCAAGTAAAATTTTTTTCCGGTTTTGTATCTTTTCGAGAATTTCAAGCAATTTTGATTTCTTTTTTAATTTATCAAAAAACCAAAAATTCCTCATATTCGCAATTAATAAGTTTTTTGGGTCTCGGAACCAAAAACTGTCTGACTTTCAAATTTGTGGGCAAAAAGTTCGCCGGATTATGTTTTGCGCAAATTTAAGAAGAATTTGGAAGAATTTTTTTTTTGGCTATTCTGACGCGTCTTTATTGGAAACTTAGAAACCGATGGTCATTTTTTGGCTGGGACTTAAATCGTATTTTTTGCAGAAGTTCAAATAATAAAAATACAAAGATAATTAACTAATTAGGGAATCGTCTTCACGAGTGTGGAAAATTCTGCTATTGTCACGTTGGCCATAATGTCACATCTTCGCATACTGGGAGTTTGAAAACCTTCGGGATGTTTACTCTTCACCCATTACATGTCTCATCCGCCAAATGCGGGATATTTACAAGGTTCTATTTTTTTGTACTTTTTGAAATAATAATTATGCCTTAATATACCATAAATTGCTCAGAACCTCCTAGAGGAAATTGCGGTTAAATGAGCCCCAAGTAAATCACTGTTTGCTCTCGCACAAAAACCCCCTCGCCTCAAATTTATTCGAGCGAAAAGTAAACACCGAGTACAGTTGCCCGCATCCGTAATCCAGGTGCTCACATGCTCTGAATTAGTTCAACTAAATACGTGAATTAATACACTACTAGTGATTCGAAATAAACAAAATTATTTCGAAAAAAATAAACTTTTGCCACAATGAAAAAACAATCGGATTATCTAGCCCAAGGGTCGGCAAAAAGTTTGAAAAACTGATCGGATCGAACTTGATCGAGATCGCAAATTGGAAAACCTGCTCGATCGAATCTGATCGATCGCAGATTTAAAAAACTTGATCGGATCGGATAAAAAGTCGATCCGATCAAGTATTTGTCCGATTTAGATTGGACAAAATAGTTTTTTTATTAAGGAGTTCTTTGACGCATGTGTTTAACCCTGGAAGCTCAAATTGTTTTATTCGGCAAGGCTCATGCACCACTAAAGGGGGCGACTTTGAGCTTCATTACGGATAACTACAATTTTATAAAAAGCCGTGAATGATCTTTATTTTGTAAGGATAGTCCAATCTTAGCGAGTATCAATTAGATTTTAAAATTTTTATCTAAATCGGCCGAAACTAAGCTGCAAAATTGGACTTTGATCACTTACTTCTCATTAAAAACAGGATATTTTCAAAAACATTTCTTTCAATATTCGACTCATAAGACCTTGGCTTCACAATTTTTTTGATTTTTCAATATTTTTCCGTCTTTTCTCATAAATAGACGATTAGCAGCTCGAGTGATCAAAATAAAGTTATAAAACAACGTTTGTTTTAATTTAACCGCCTAAGATTCGAAATATTATCTCGAGGTAAGCCAACTTTCTGATCAGTGTTCGTAGCTTTCATTTGAACCTACTTCGAAAAAAAATCGAAGCATATTTGTTTCCGAATTTCTCAAAATTGAAAAATCACTCACGAAAAAATAAAGAGTTCCGTGGTGGAATTTTATTTTTTATTTTTTTGAAAAGATACTCCAAAAGACTTCCTAAAAACTCAGTACCTCAATTTATTATCGTTTAAACTGTTGATCAGCACGCATTTAGAGTGTTTTTGAAAGAAATTCTCTAAAAAAGTAAGATAAAATAATTTTTGAACGAGAATTTAGAAAATTTTAACTGCCATTTTTAATTCCTCGTGGCAAACTCTACAGCGTGAGTCTTTTCGATTTCTCCGTTTTTTACCCAGGCGGCTAGACAGCAAAATCTTAAGCAAATATAGGCAATTTTGGCGTTAGCAGCCACTCGTAAAAACGGAGAATGAAAAGACTCACGCACGTGAGTCACGCTGTATGTTTGGTTTGATAAAAAATTTCCAAAGACTTTTTTCATCCGATTTCAGCGGCGATTTCACTAAAGCGGTGCGAGCTTCCCAAGGGTTAACGGGTTTAAAAATAGAGCGGCGCGGTCATAAACATTACTGAGGATGGCTTATTTTTTGAACATTTCAGACAGAAAAGTTGTAGCAAATTTTCCGAGAGTATTTTAAAATTTTTGAAGAGAATTATAAAAAGGTTTAGAAAAGTTTCAAATCTTATAAAGAATTTAAAAAATTTCAGAAAATAGTCAAATATGTGAGAAGAGTTCATCCGAGTTATCATCCTATCAACTGTTATTATATTCGATCAGAGTTGATGTCAACACTGTTTTGCTCACAAACAACTTTATTTCCATTGCGGCGATTTTACCGCCAGCCAAAAAATGCCATCGGTTTCTAAACGCCGGTCTTATGAC
This sequence comes from Oikopleura vanhoeffeni, assembly GCA_004367855.1. Classification (NCBI taxonomy): domain Eukaryota; kingdom Metazoa; phylum Chordata; class Appendicularia; order Copelata; family Oikopleuridae; genus Oikopleura; species Oikopleura vanhoeffeni. Next base: position 92,182 of record SCLH01000765.1, on the reverse strand, counting down.
AATTACTGAAAAATATCGTTAAGATAAGCATCCTTGTTGCGAAAGTCGTTTCTGATTGGTCAAGCAATCGGTGATCCGTTATCGTTTTCCAAGATGTAAATTTTATTCAATATATTAACTTGGCTAAACTTTTGGGTTTCAAACTTTGTTTCCCAGATATTTCGGTCAAAACCGCAAATCGTCTTTATCACGACTTCCAACTCCTTGAGGCAGAAAATGTACGTGCAAATCTATTCGCGAACATTCCCCTCAATTTGAAATTGAATACGGTCGTCGGAGTCATACATTATCTTCGTCGTAATTTTAGTTTGAGGCTCTTAGGTGTAAATTGTTGGGTATTTGGTAAATAAAAAACATACTCATTTAATAAATGTGAAAATACTGGTATTGATATTTTCGGATGGCTGGTAGAACACGCTACAAATAGTGCATTCATAATTAAAACTTAATAGTAGTTTGCTCGTGAATTATTCAACTCAGTCAATTCGAAACGGTCTGACAACCAGGGATAGGATTTTTCGACTGAACGAGTCGGCTTAAGCTTTCTGAATTCGAAAATCTATTTAGTATCAAATATTCAAGAATTATAACCGAACTGTCTCAATAAGATCGTCCGACAGAGTCAGATCGGGCTTGTCCAACTATAGTGAATCTTGAAAATGATGTGATCTGTATAGCGCGTATTGAATCCAACGCCGTTTAATTGACCAGAAGAATTATCGCCGATATGACGCACAAATCAAATTCGGCGGTCTAAATCAGCACTCTGGCCTCTTTGTTACACCCAAGCTAATTACCTTAGACAAAACTAGTAGGATTCGAACCACAATAGAGATCAACACCATTCTCACGATTCACTTTTGTTAGAATAAGGATATGTAAGATCCCCTAATGTCTGATAAAATCAATACTCCATTTACGAGGAAGGGAAGATATTTAGGTTTTTGTCTAGTACGTCAAGTAGTATTTATGTATAGACCAACTGGACAATATATTCTTCCTCCGTAAATGGATATCGAATAAATTAAACAATTATGGCGAGCCTTTGAATGTTACTTTTTTACTTCGCTAAACTTAAATTCGCCTATAACAATAATCTCAAATGAAATATCTGAACATCAGATAGCTACATAAAATAATTAATAAATTCAATTGGCAAACAGCCTGAGTTCTTTCGTCAACCACAGTTTGTTCTTTTCTTAAAAATACTTGACGCTGATTTGTCAATATCCGGAAAACGGTACGTGACTTTCGTTATTTTTACAAATACAAAATTGCAGTTCAGAACGATGACTAACCATAAATTTTTCTCTGAAATAAATTCGAGTCACTACTACTTTTCGTGAAGAGATTAATTTTCACGCTTCAGAAAATCAAAAAAAAATAGAAGGTGCTAGTTTTGTGTTTCAAAACGATAGATGTCAATAATTGGCACGTTAATGTTTTATGTACATCACTTCATGGCTTGTTCTCACATTTATGTGGATCTTCAAAAACCAAATCGTATCTGAAAATAATTAAAACCTTTTTATTGATTTGAAAAACAATTCGGCTTAAATTAACTTATGATATATATGTTAGAAAATATATGACTTGTCTCTAGAATCCACGAGCGTGAGAGGGCCGCAGTATATCATCCTGCTATCACATCTGGCATCAAGCACATGACACTTTTTACTTTGCTGTAACTCAATGTTATAATTTGGCTTGATAATTCAGTTTGATCTTCCGTAACAATTTAAATCTTTTTTATTATCTGAATTGTCAGTTAATAAAATAAAAATGAATATGAAAATTCGAAACGTTTTTCAAATTTATCAATTTTTTATATTTCCAAATTTCGCAAGCTTTAAAAACTCAATTTAACCTTATCAATTAAACCGCGATGTGATGAAGATTGATACATTTAGGATTTGGCCGAGCCGATTCCACATCAGCAGGTACAGTAGATATTTGATAATTTATTCATTGATGCTAGAGAGCAAAGTCCAGGATTACGTTCAGAGCGCTCGGGCACCATAAAGCAAAAATTTGAATCTTTGATATCAAAATTGGTTTAAGGGGTGGTCACCTTGTTTAATCATATTTCTGACAATTTCAATGTTTTGTACGTATGCAGATCTTTTGAGCTTTTCATGGAGCGATCCGATTGTCAAAATCCGGCTTGTAAAGGGATGCATCCTAGCCGATTTTTCCATCCCTATCCCATTTATCCTAATTTGAGGTGGGATGCATCTCATCCTTTTTATCCCCATCTATTCAAAAAGGGATGCATGTATCCCAACTATTCCCATTGTTCCATAAATAAGTTTATAAGCGTTAGTAATATAGGCGATTTGACATTTTCAGCTATTTTAAAAGCTATTTTCAGCTATTGAAATAGATAACTTGATAAAAATCAATATTGATTTATAAATTTTAATAAACAAACGTTGAAAAATTAGGCAAATTTTTCGTCTTTTAATTTATTTAAGTTCAACAAAATCATAATTAAGCTTTCATCAATTGTTTTGAAAATAAAGTTATGTGTCGGCATCAGCGTACAATTAAGTGTTAAAAGTTTAATCTGAAATTTCCGACTTCAAAAATTTATTTTTTAGAGCTTTTAATATTTCCAAACCGAAACAAATATAGCTTGATAATAATCATATATATTACTCGCGAAAAAATTATTCTTTCTTGGACAAACACGACTTGACAGTTATTTTCCATCAATTTTCGTTTTTAAATGGCTATTCGTTATATGCCAGATCTTATCTTAATTTTGTAATTTATGTTAAATTGATGCTCATAAGTTATAGCGTACCCACCGATGGCGCCAGAAAAAGCGAAATTTTGCATGGGTTCCTATTGGCCCTACTTAGACCTCTCATGATAGAAAAGAAATCGATTAATTTTAACCCTAACCACCGAAATATTTCCTGAAAATCAGGACACCTACTGTAGACTCATGCCAATATCGAGCGCAGGGACATGCAGTCTTTTCAAAATCAATTTTTATAAAACTTGAAACAATTCAAAAAGTGCTATAGCGAAAAAGTATCAGTTACTCTCAATAATAATTTTCGTCAAGTCATATTTCGAACTTTATTTTTTGAAAATTCGAATATTGCAGTCAGTCAAAAATATTCAAAATAAAATCGGGAAAATTTGTTCGTTCAGCCTCATTTTATAGTGGATACTCCCTTAAGAAAGAATTAGCAAGAATAAAATGTGGCGCAATAAAGTTTAATTTGCATTTTTTATAAACTAATATAATAACTAATTTGAGAGCTTTCGATTTATTACAATCTTCTCAAATCTGAACAAAAAAGGCAGAAAATATTTCGCTTGTTCACACAAAAGTAATTTGGCTAATAAGGCCCGAAATTGCTTAATTAAAAGCCTACTATTCAACTTGTTCAAAAGATCATTCACGCAGGTATACAGCTACAAATCAAGTTAGATTTAAATTTGAGTTGTTTATTCAAGGTAGGTTGAAGTTGGGTAATCATTGATCTTCGTAGGCTGTTCGTTCATACCAATTTGGGAGATTGGTTGAAAGGGCTGTGAATGTTCATATAAATGATTTCTCAACTGAGTAATATATCGGATCACTACTATAATCTAGTTTCTAGGGAGCGATGATATTTCTACACAATCAAAATATGATCATATACTGAGAATTTCACAACGGTTATGTCTTGAATTCTTATTTTCAAAAGTCGTGAATATCCATATGAGTGCTTGCAAACACATGTAAACAAGTAAACTGTATTTGGGTGAGAAGAAGTGGTTTAAAGGTTCAAGTCGAGGTGCAATTATTTTTTCAGTGTTACAGTTTTAAAGCAAATTTGTAACTTAATATTTTTGTGTATTTTTCCAAAATTTCTAAAAACTTGCCCATATTTTAGTTTCTTGCTAAACTTTTTCTTAAAGATTTTTTGTCGCCTTCTTATTCACTAAGATTAGAACTGCAAAGTGCTAAACTAATCATTTTCACTGAACTCACACTCGTTATTTTCTGAACAAATAGTCCACATATCCTTAAGATGCTTATAAAAGCGAAACCTTGAATAATCAATATTTAATAATATATTTTTCTTAATTTTGTTGAAATATGACCCCAAATCGCCCGGAGGCCGATGAGAAAGGATTTTATGTTTATTATTCATTTGTTGAAAAATGAGTCCAAATCGGCTGAAGCCGATTAAGATGAATTTATATTTTGTTTCTATTTTTGTGAAATCAGTCCCAAATCGGGGTAGGCCATTAGAGGGGTAAATGTTATATTATATTTCAGGTTTCAATTATGGACAAAATTATAAAATTTTCGAAGTAATTTACTTAATTTTATTCAAAATAAGGTATTCTTTCAAATTTTGAAAACTACCTTTCAATATGCCCAATCTTAAAAAAAATTTAAATTTGTTTCAAATGCCAAAAAATTTGAAGAAATTTCAAAAAAATTATGACTCTTTTTCGACAAAGTAAATTAAAATATAATACCCGACATCGGCCTTCGCCGATGTGGGGCTTTTTTTCACAAAAGTAAATTGAACGTAAATCCCTTAAGGACAGCTCTGACCATTTTAAAATATTTTCAAGTCATTTTTTAATTTTTTGGCTCAATTCACCCTAATACGATTTTGTGAGTAATTTAATTTTTTTTAAACTTCTTTAACATACAATTTCAGCTCTCTGAGGAAAGCGTTCACCAAAATACAAGTTTATGAGTAATTTTTTATTTTTAAATAATTTCAATTTGAGTTTAGGTTTCTGAGGAAGCGTAGGACAGCCTAATGATTATTTTCAATAATTTCAACTAGATTTTTGAATTCTTAGGATTTATGTATTCTCGTTAATTCTGAAATTTTAATCGTCGTAGTTAACACACATTTTCTGAATATTTTCATCTGAATTTTGAATTTCATGGGGTTGATATAACCTTTAATACAAGTTTTGTGAGATTTTGTTCATTTTAAAATTATTTCAAATTCGAACTTTCAGCTCTCTGAGGAAGCATAGGACAGCCTTGATAATGTTTGAAAATTTTTATACTATATTCTGAATTCTTTGGGGTCGATTACCTTTAATACGATTTGTGAGGAATTTTTTTATTTATACATTTATTATCTCAAATTTGAATTTCAGGAAGCCTAGGACAGCCTTTGATCATTTTGGAAATTTTCAACAAGATTCTTTGAAATCTTTGGGGTCGATTCACCCTAGGCAAAATATTTGATGCTAGCGCCACGCAAATTTGGCCAATACTAATCCACGGTGGGTCGCTACCCATAACCCCTTTAATTTATTGAAAATTTCACTTGAATAAGGGATAAAAGGGATAAAGAAGTGGGGTGTTTAAAGGATGATCCGACCAATCCATCCATCCCATCAAAAAAATCCTTCCCTCAGAATCCACCCTATCCTCCCTACCTTCCTCATCCATCCCCATTCATCCACTTTACAACCTGGTGGGGATGACGTGTGGGATAAAAAGGACGGCTTTAGGTAAGAGGGATAAATGGGGATGGCTCATCCCTGGAAAATTTAACCCCATCCCAACTCATCCCCAAGAGATGCATCCCCATCCTTTTTATCCCATCCCTTTTACAAGCCTGGTCGAAAATATCCTTCTCACTCAATTGTGTTTTGTCCAAGTGACTTCTTTATAAAATTTATTGTTTTGTGTCATCTGCAATTTTGTTCTACGTTCAATTCAATACTTTCTTGTCACAAAGAAGCGTCATAATATTTTAAATTATAGAGGGCTAAACATAATATTTTAGTGTTTATCTCTTGATTTATACACAGGAAAGGAAATTATTTTGTGTAAATAGCTATGACCGTACAATTATCAATTAACCATAAACTAGGTAGTAAAGGCCATAATTGATGAGCTCGGATAAAATTTATTTCAGGAGCACTTGGATTATGGCTGAAATTGACTCAGAAGTTTGAAAAACATTATGACCGTTTGACATGAAATCAGGCATTTTTCGATAGGAATTTTCAAAATCGGTGTTTGATGTTTGACAGGGTTGCAAGTAGGGTGGCCGAGAAAAGATTAGTCAACACTTTCAGACTTCCTGTTTTATTTGAAAATTCCTCGGCCACCCTAGTGCAAGTGAGTTGTAAAATAGTTTCTTCCAAATTCAATAATGTGTTATCAGAATAAACTATTCTCTACATATAGACTCTCTGTATTAAAAATTTCTTTGTCAAGCAACATTTGTTTTGCTGTTCCTTCCTTACCATAAACTGAAAATACTAAATCCTGGTGGGTGAATACTACACACTTTTGTAATATCCGGCTGCTCTGTATTTCAAACATACAACGTTTTTACTCAGGCCGGGATATTACAAAATTGTGTATAAGGATATACAGTAGGTGAAGGGGGCAACACCGAGCTTTTGACCAAGTGTTTCCCATGCCATCATTTTAGCCAAATTTCAGCCTATTTTAGCATCATTTGAACTGAAAAATTGCCCATTGCCCTCATTTTACTCATTGCCAGTGTTGCTTTTGCCCTCACTCTGTACTTAACCTAAATTTCAAGAAATTCAAATTTTTATTCTTGATTTAGTTTCAGTCTAGTAATAGCATTGTTATTAAGATTTTTTTTAATTATTTGTGATTTAGATTTATGCGATTCCTGAGAAAACACAAGATCGCATAATGAAATACGAGTGATAAATTATAGACGCAAACTGTATTGCATTTAATATGAGAAATTGCAATGTCTATGTTTGTGGGCCAATCATGGTGGCGGCTAAATCATGTGTGAAGTTAATTCCTACGTATCATTGGACATATAGTGTTTCGACAAAATTTCCATCATTCCTTAATGCTATATAGCTATAAAAAGTGAGGTTCGCAGAAACATTGCAATCTTAACGTACAATTGGGTGAAATGTTCATTCTTTGGATAATAATCTTGTTATATTGTCAATAATAAATAAATGAAATAAAACATTTTGTTATTTTTACATTAGTTATGATAAAAATACAAAGGTTATATTCAATTTCCGATATTAGATAATGTCAAATTCCAAGCAAAATGGAAGTCTACACGAAGTCTGGTTTTGATAGTAAAATTGCGACTAGTCAAAATTTTAACTAGGCAAAGTTCTGCAAAGTTTCCGGCGTTTTCACGGTTCAGACAAATTGACAAATCACAGAGCCAGGGTACAAAAGGCGTTTCAAACTATTTGA
>SCLH01000765.1:23907-84086 GCA_004367855.1 Oikopleura vanhoeffeni | reverse complement strand
ATAACTTTGAAAATTGTCGCGAGACAATTTCAACCAAAAAAAAATACGACTTATCTGAAGAAGATGTTCAAACAATACACGAATATAGCTTGGGTTTTGCGCAAAATATTATTCAAGTAATTTTCAGTTTTATATACTAATTATTTCATGTCCAACGGTTGAACTCCAACCCTAACTTAAGCAAGAAATTTAGAGAAGTAAATAACAAAACTCACGTAATGAAAGCTATTAAGGAGGTGGCAGCGATCCGGCAGATTGAAACATTTCATACTAACTAATTATTTTCGTAAGTCAAATTGACTCGAGTCGATGCCACCTCTTTTAAGTCGCTTATAAGAACAAAATTTCTAAGCTAAAAAACAAATCTCACGGAATAGATTGTTCAAAAACTGCTAAATAAATTTAGAATTGACTTTTCACATCTATAATCAGCAATGATGAATTCTAAAATTGTTTTTGGGGGAATACGCATATTTGAAGAGAGATTTGGACAATTGTGTCCCGATAATACATTAGCGTTCATTATAAATCAGATAATTTATCATTGACCTGGTCATGATAGCCATACACTTTATCGATAACGGCGGTTGAAGATAAACCTCGTAAGACTATTGAAAAACTTCTTTAAAAAAATTATCGGTTTAAGAAACTACTACTACAAGGGCCACACTTAATGAACAAATACAATAACGGTTTCAAGTTGACCTTAAAAAGAAAATTGCGCGTTCTAGATTGGTATATCATTTGGGAATTGCGAGAAATTACATTAGTCGTGAGTTTTTTCACGAAAATATGTCTTCTATGTTGAAGCAATTAAAAAGAAGATAGTCCTTCTGATTGGTTCAAATTAATGAAATGAAAATATGTGGATTTATGGATATTAGTAATAATTCTATAATATGTCAATTCTATTTGTATCGGGGAATTTGACTATTAGTTTTTCCACCTCGGGTAGAAGATAAATGGCCCAAAGAAGTAACGTGTTACCAAGAGATCCCATTGTTTGTGCGAACTATTTTGGTACGGTATAATTAACTCTCCCTCTTCTAGCGACCGGCGAAAACACAATGACCCAATTTAAAAAACTTGCAAGCCTCGTATGTCAATTAAGTTTTCTAATGTTCAGATTACGTTAGAGGGACGATTATATAAATTGAATTCAATTAGATTTTTCTAGAATTTTGAACTTCTGCGAAGGCAATAAATTGAATTCAATTAATTTCTATATGATTTTTTCGAGTTTGATTTTTCAGATTAATTTCGAATATCATAAACTTTTTCATAAAATTCATAAATTATTATATGGTGAGATGTGGTTTGAGGAAAAATTAGCGAAAAATATTTTTTTGTCGAGCAGTTGTCCAGCCTAATGTGAAATTAAAATGAACAAAAAAAAAATTATCGGAATTTTTTTGAAAAAAATTTCGAAAATTTTTTCTTTTTTTTAAATTGGCGCTGAAGCTCGTATTCGCACAAAATTTTGTGCGCACTCGGAGTGACAAAATTTTGGTCAGTCTCAAGCTTCAATAATTTAGGTCATCCGATCCGCCGGCTGACAAAATTATAAACTTTATTAGCTGAACAACATAAATCGACCTGACGCATCATAGCTATGATTAGCGTTTCCACCATTCGACCGATCCGCCAATCGGTACGGAAATGACTTGTTAGAAAATTAAATATTGACGCTGTACGAAAAACACGAAGAATTTTATAGCGGTCTTATCATATAAAAATTTTTATCAAAATCGATGATTTTTGCCAAAAAATGATAATTTATTTCGAAAATCGTATTTTCGCCATAATATAAGGCGAGTTTCTATACTCTCCCAACTCAGGCAAAGTACGCACCGTAAGTGAGATTTTTATCTATATGATGGGAAAAGATACATTGATTCTAGAGTTATGATGAAATAGAGTATAATCCACTAAAAGGATACCCACACAAAAGTATTTATGAAAAACATATTTGAAGTTTGGAGATTATCACAAGAAATTATTCGCAAGTATTTTTTTTGTCAGAAGTTTGGGCTGAAAAGAATTTGAAAAAAAAATTTTGCGGACGTTTCAGCCAATTTATAAAAAAAGAAAAAATTGCGAACGTGGCCGATGCTTTTTTATTTTTTTACTTAATGAAATACCACCATCTTGAAATAAAGGATTTCAAAGTCAAAAATCGGTTTCAAACTAAGCTCTATCACTTATCTTAAGGGTGGCAATCGATCCGCAGATTGGTACTTTTTGATTCAAAGGGATAAAAAAAAAATGTGAGAAATTTTATTTTTTTAATTTTATCTTTAATCAAAGTTGGTCATCATCTTGCAAACGTTGTATTTCTAGTAAGTATACATTAGATCTTTAAATTGTTCTAGTACGTGTTTTAAACTGCAATTAACAAAAAATATGAATCCAAATATTGCCATTTCGGTCTGAATGATATTTTCTAGAACTTCACCAAAATCCATTGAAATTAAAAATGAAGGGGACTATCGGGGGTCTGGTCCGATATTCCGCCGGCAAGAGTGACACTTCCCAAAATATTTTGTCTCTGTGTTCTCTGCACACGCTCGTGCAGGTGGGTTAAGCATTGCGCTTTGGAATACCTTTCTGATGGAATGTGTTGACGATTTTGTTTTCTAATATTAAGAGGTATACCGGAAAGTAGGTTAGTTTCATCAAGATAAGCTTTGTACATGAAATATAAATGATCTATTCTTGATAAATGCGACCAAATTATGCACTTTTTCGTATCTGAATGATGTGTCGTCATTTAGAAGTTATCTACAGAACCAATCGGCAGTGAGTCACTTTCTAGGTAAAAGCCGAGAACGATAGTATCGATGTGGATCCCCACGAGACTCACATTATCGTCTCACCGGAGAGAACTTTAAGTAGGGAAAAGTAATATTTTTTATCACCAAAACATCAAAATATATAATCTTTTCTCTTTCGATGAGACCGGCCCTGGTTTTAGGCAGCGCGAGAAACATGTTTCGGTCACCCCCCACTCGAAACCGTGTTGGTATGGAAACGGGGGGGGGTGCGAATGCACCGGGCACGACACTGATCAGACACCACAGTCATGGATTCAACCGAATGCTTCCAGAAAACGGGAACTATTCCTAACCGGCAGTCTGACGCGGTCAATCTCGACTGGTCCAGCTATGGGAACTTGGGGTCTCGGGGCTGCATCGTACGAACCACAACGCATGGAAATGGGCGACACGAGGCAGTTCTAGAATCCCGTCCAATTAATCAGCATTATACGGAGCAAAACTATAGGGCCCGATCGGAGGAAACAATCGAAAATATGTTATACCATTTAAAATGGTAGCCGTCGGAACGGCGTAACATCATAGGTCCAGACATGAGGCAATCATCCCAAGAGCACAGGGCACGCCTCACAGTAATACACAAGTTCCGAGATTAGGAGGCCCGACCTACAACTTCAAAATAGAACACCTTTCGCCACTCGACCACCACCCAGACCGCAAAGAAATTTCGCAGCCACCAACCACCAATAAGGGTGAACAATTAATTTTATGCTAGTAAATAAAACAGGTGGATGACCAACACCGAAATGATACACAGTCGTATAGATTACACAACCACCCTTCGATCTGCCAGTTAAAATGTATCATATAGGACTTGCGTATTATGGCCACAAACCGAGCAGAAATTTCTGACGTTTTGCGCGACTCGAATAAGAAGCGTGCCTATCTGTGGACCAAAACGACAACCTTAAATGTATGAAATAAATTTTTCAAAAGATTACTTTTGTTTCATAAAACACCGTGAGTTCTTGAGGAAAATAATAAGAAAAAATGTCCTTAAGGTGGGTTTCGTATTAGAGCGTGAAAGGCTAGTTTTTCGAAGGCTCGATCAACTTTTAGTCCTTCTAACAAATGCTGGTCTTATAAAAAGGTCTCAGGGAATTGAAGTTGTAAATCTCCTGGAACACTTTACTTCTACTTTTTCCATAGCATGTTGACCCAACCGTAACATTGAGTTACGCCGCGTGCGAGGCAAATTTTTTATTTGCAAAAGTCGTATTTCCGCCTTATTCCACAGAAATTTGATTTTCTGTCACGAAGAGAATGTAACTGCTATACCAGAACACAACCTGCAATACGTCCGTTTTTTTCCCCGATTATCCACCTAAAACAATCTTACTCGTATCTTATCAAAAAGATAAGAAACCCACGCGTATACAATCCCCTTAACCCCAGCGCTGCAACGAATGTCCTATTCCCCCCCACCGTGCACGAAGAGTTTAGAACACACACATAGTTAGGGATGCGACCGGTAAAAACTAACGCAGCAGAAGGCTACATGTAGTGTGAACCAATTCTTGCACGCTCACGGGGTTGTGACCAGACAGAACACCGATCCGGGCACAAAAGTTTTTGGCCCATCGTAGTGTCAGGAAACTGACTTTAAAAACGGCCCCATATTAGAGCATGGCTACACTTCGATTCTGACGCATACAAACTCATTTACTTGATTTTTCAGAATNTAAAATTGCTCAAGAACCTCCTAGAGGAAACTTGCGGTTAAATGAGCCCCAAGTAAATCACTGTTTTGCTCTCGCACAAAAACTCCCTTCGCCCTCAAATTTATTTTCGAGCGAAAAGTAAAAACCGAGTACAGTTGCCCGCATCCGTAATCCCAGGTGCTCACATGCTCTGAATTATTCAACTTTATTACGTGAATTAATTACACTACTAGTGATTCCGAAAATAAACTAAATTTATTTCGAAAAAAATAAACTTTTGCCACAATGAAAAAACAATCAGATTATCTAGCTCAAGGGTCGACAAAAAGTTTTGAAAAGACTGATCGGATCGAACTTGATCGGATCGAAAATTTTGAAAACCTGATCGGATCGAACTTGATCGGATCGCAAATTTTGAAAACCTGCTCGGATCGAACTTGATCGGATCGCAGATTTGAAAAACTTGATCGGATCGGATCAAAGTCGATCCGATCAAGTATTTGTCGATTTAGATTGGACAAAAATTAGTTTTTTTATTTAGGGAGTTCTTAGACGCCATGTGTTTAACGGGTTTAAAATAGAGCGGCCGCGGTCATAAACATTACTGAGGATGGCTAATATTTTGGACAATTTCAGACAAAAAAGTTGTAGCAAATTTTCCGAAGAGTATTTTAAAATTTTTGAAGAGAATTATAAAAAGGTTTAGAAAAGTTTTCAAATCTTATAAAGAATTTTAAAGAAATTTCAGAAAATAGTCAAATATGTGAGAAGAGTTCATCCGAGTTATCATCCTTATCAACTGTTATTATATTCGATCAGAGTTGATGTAAAACTGTTTTTTGCTCACAAACAAACTTTATTTTCCCTTGCGGCGATTTTACCGCCGAGCCAAAAAATGACCATCGGTTTCTAAACGCCCGGTCTTTATGACAAATTACTGAAAAATATCGTTAAGATAAAGCATCCTTGTTGCGAAAGTCGTTTCTGATTGGTCAAGCAATCGGTGATCCGTTATCGTTTTCCAAGATGTAAAATTTTTATTCAAATATTACACTTTGCTAAACTTTTGGGTTTCATAATCTTTTGTTTCCCAGATATTTCGGTCAAAACCGCAAAATCGTCTTTTATCACGACTTCCAACTCCTTGACGGCAGAAAATTGTTACGCAAAATCTATTCGCGAACATTACCCCCTCAATTTGAAATTTGAATACTGGTCGTCGGAGTCATTACATTATCTTTCGTCGTAATTTTAGTTTGAGGCTCTTAGGTGGTAGAATTTGTTGGGTATTTTGGTAAATAAATAAACATACTCATTTAATAATGATGTGAAAATAGCTGGTATTGATATTTTCGGATGGCTGGTAGACACACGCTACAAATAGTGCATTCATAATTAAAAACTTAAGTAGTTTGCTCCGTGAATTATTCAACTCAGTCAATTTCGAAACGGTCTGACAACCAGGGATAGGATTTTTCGACTGAACGAGTCGGCTTAAGCTTTTCTTGAATTCGAAGAATCTATTAAGTATCAAATATTCAAGAATTATACCGATAACTTGTCTCAATAAGACTGTCTCGAGCAGAGTCAGATCGTGCTGTACCAACTGAAGTGAATCTTGAAAATGATGGTGATCTGTATAGCGCGTATTTGAATCCAACGCCGTTTAATTGACCAGAGGAATTATCGGCCGATATCACGCACAAATCAAATTCGGCGGTCTTAATATCAAGCACTCTGGCCTCTTGTTACACCCAAGCTAATTACTTAGACAAAACTAGTAGGATTCGAACACAATAGAGATCAACACCATTCTCACGATTCACTTTTGTTAGAATAAGGATATGTAAGATCGCCCTAATGTCTGATAAAATCATATCCATTTACGAGGAAGGGAAATATTTTAGCTTTTGTCTAGTACGTCAAGTAGTATTAATGTAATAGACCAAACTGGACAATATCTATCTTCCTCGTAAATGGATATCGAATAAATTAAACAATTATGGCGAGCCTTTGAATGTTACTTTTTTACTTCGCTAAACTTAAATCTCGCCTATAACAATAAATCTTCAAAATGAAATAATACTGAACATCAGATAGCTCATAAAATAAATTAATAAATTCAATTGGCAAACAGCCTGAGTTCTTTCGTCAACCACAGTTTGTTCTTTTCTTAAAAATACTTGACGCTGATTTGTCAATATCCGGAAAACGGTACCTGATTCGTTTATTTTTACAAAATACAAAATTGCAGTTAACGAAACGATGACTAACCATAAATTTTTTCTGAAATAAATTCGAGTCACTATACTTTTTCGTGAAGAGATTAAATTTTCACGCTTCAGAAAATCAAAAAAAAATAAGAAGGTGCTAGTTTTGTGTTTCAAAACGATAGATGTCAATTAATTGGCACGTTAATTGTTTATAGTACATCACTTCATGGCTTGTTCTCTATCATTTATGTGGATCTTCAAAAACCAAATCGTATCTGAAAATAATTATAAAACCTTTTTATGATTTGAAAAACAATTCGGCTTAAAATTATAACTTATGATATATATGTTAGAAAAATATGACTTGTCTCTCAGATCCACGAGCTGATGAGGGACGCAGTATATCATCCTGCTATCACTCTGGCATCAAGCACATGACACTTTTATCTTTGCTGTAACTCAATGTTATAATTTGGCTTGCTAATTCAGTTTGATCTTCCGAAACAATTTAAATCTTTTTATTATCTGAATTGTCAGCTTAATAAAATCAAAAATGAAATATGAATAAATCGAAACGATTTTCAAATTTATCAATTTTTTAATTATTTCCAAATTTCGCAAGCTTTAAAAACTTCAATTTAACCTTATCAATTAAACCGCGATGTGATGAAGATGTGATACATTTAGGATTTGGCCGAGCCGATTCCATCATCAGCAGGTACAGTAGATATTTGATAATTTATTCATTGATGCTAGAGAGCAAAGTCCAGGATTACGTTCAGAGCGCTCGTGGTCACCATAAAGCAAAAATTTGAAATCTTTTGATATCAAAATTGGTTAAGGGGGTGGTCAACCTTGTTTAATCATATTTCTGACAATTTCAATGTTTTGTACTGTATGCAGATCTTTTTGAGCTTTTCATGGAGCGATCCGATTGTCAAAATCCGGCTTGTAAAGGGATGCATCCCTAGCCGATTTTTCCATCCCTATCCCCATTTTATCCTAATTTGAGGGTGGGATGCATCTCATCCTTTTTTATCCCCATCTATTCCCAAAAACGGGATGCATGTATCCCCAAACTATTCCCAGTTGTTCCATATAATAAGTTTTATAAGCGTTAGTAATATAGGCGATTTGACATTTTTCAGCTATTTTAAAAAGCTATTTTCAGCTATTTTAGAAAATAGTTAACTTGATAAAAATCATATATTGATTTATAAATTTTATAAACAAACGTTGAAAAAATTAGGCAAATTTTTCGTATTTTAATTTATTTAAGTTTCAACAAATCATAATTAAGCTTTCATCAATTTGTTTTGAAAAATAAAGTTTTGTGTCGGCATCAGCGTACAATTAAGTGTTAAAAGTTTAATCTGAAATTTTCCGACTTCAAAAATTTATAATTTTTTAGCGCTTTTAATATTTCCAAAACCGAAAAAAATATAGCTTGATAATAATCATATATTATTACTCGCGAAAAAAATTATTCTTTCTATGGACAAAACAGACTTGACAGTTAGTTTCCATCAATTTTCGTTTTTACAAATGGCTATTCGTTATATGCCAGATCTTATCTTAATTTTGTTATTTTATGTTAAATTGATGCTCATAAGTTATAGCGTACCCACCGATGGCGCCAGAAAAAGCTGAAATTTTGCATGGGTTCCTATTTGGCCTCACTTAGCACCTCTCATGATAGAAAAGAAATCGATAATTTTTAACCCCTAACCACCGAAATATTTTTCCTGAAAATCAGGACACCTACTGTAGAACTCATGCCAATATCGAGCGCAGGGACATGCAGCTTTTCAAAATCAATTTTTATAAAACTTGAAACAATTCAAAAAGTGCTTATAGCGAAAAAAGTATCAGTTACTCTCAGAAAATAATTTTCGTCAAGTCATATTTCGAACTTTATTTTTTGAAAATTCGAAATATTGCA
Source organism: Oikopleura vanhoeffeni (assembly GCA_004367855.1). NCBI lineage: Eukaryota > Metazoa > Chordata > Appendicularia > Copelata > Oikopleuridae > Oikopleura > Oikopleura vanhoeffeni. The sequence continues at coordinate 75,436 of SCLH01000765.1, read as the reverse complement.
GTCAGTCAAAAATATTCAAAATAAAATCGGGAAAATTTGTTCGTTCAGCCTCATTTTATGAGGGATACTCCCTTAAGAAAGAATTAAGCAAGAAACTGAAATGTGGGCAATAAAGTTTAATTTTGCATTTTTTTATAAACTAATAGTAATAACTAATTTGATGAGCTTTCGATTTATTACAATCATTCTCAAATCTGAACAAAAAAGGCAGAAAATATTTCGCTTGTTCACACAAAAGTAATTTGGCGATAATAAGCCCCAAAATTGCTTAATTAAAAGCCTACTATTCAACTTGTTCAAAAAGATCATTCACGCAGGTGATACAGCTACAAATCAAGTTAGATTTTTTAAATTTGAGTTGTTTATTCAAGGTAGGTTGAAGTTGGGTAATCATTAGATCTTCGTAGGCTGTTCGTTCATACCAATTTGGGAGATTGGTTGAAAGGGCTGTGAAATGTTCATATAAATGATTTCTCAACTGAGTAATAATCGGATCACTACTATATGATATAGTCTATATCTAGTTTCTAGGGAGCGATGATATTCTACACAATCAAAAATATGATCATATACCTGAGAATTTTCACAACGGTTATGTTCTTGAATTCTTATTTTCAAAAGTCGTAAAGTATGTCCTATATGAGTTGCTTTGCAAACACATGTAAACAAGTAAACTGTATTTGGGGTGAGAAGAAGTGGTTTAAAGGGTTTTAGTCGAGGTGCAATTATTTTTTCAAGTGTTACAGTTTCAAAGCAAATTTGTAACTTATAATTTTTTGTGTATTTTTCCAAAATTTCTAAAAACTTGCCCATATTTTAGTTTCTTGCTAAACTTTTTCTTAAAGGATTTTTTGTCGCCTTCTTTATTCACTAAGATTAGAACTCGCAAAGGTGCTAAACTAATCATTTTCACTGAACTCACACTCGTTATTTTTCTGAACAAATCAGTCCACAATCCTTAAGATGGTTATAAAAGCGAAACCTTGAATGATCATATTTCAATAATAATATTTTTTCTTAATTTTTGTTGAAATATGAGCCCCAAATCGCCCGGAGACCGATGAGAAAGGATTTTATGTTTATTATTCAATTTTGTTGAAAAATGAGTCCAAAATCGGCTGAAGGCCGATTAAAGTGAATTTTATATTTTGTTTCTATTTTTGTTGAGAAATCAGTCCCAAATCGGCGGTAGGCCGATTATAGGGGATTTAATAATAATAAGTTATATTTCAGGTTTCAAATTATGGGACAAAATTATAAAATTTTCGATAGAATTTACTTAATTTTTATTCAAAATAAGTTTATTCTTTCAATTTTGAAAACTACCTTTCAAATATGCCCAATCTTAAAAAAAATTTAAATTTTTAGTTTCAAAATGCCAAAAAATTTGAAGAAATTTCAAAAAAAATTATGAACTCATTTTTCGACAAAGTTAAATTGAAAATATAATATCCCCGATCATCGGCCTTCGGCCGATGTGGGGCTTTTTTTCCAACAAAAGTAAATATTGAACGTAAAATCCCATTATAGGACAGCTCTGACCATTTTAAAATATTTTCAACTCTTTTTTTTATTTTTTTGGCTCAATTCACCCTTAATACGATTTTGTGAGTAATTTAATTTTTTTTAAACTTCTTTAACACTTCGAATTTCAGCTCTCTGAGAAAGCGTTCACCCAAAATACAAGTTTATGAGTAATTTTGTTTATTTTTAAATAATTTTCAAATTTTGAGTTTTAGGTTTCTGAGGAAGCGTAGGACAGCCTATGATTATTTTCAATAATTTTCAACTAGATTTTTGAATTCCTTAGGATTTATGTATCCTTAATTCGATTTTGTGAGTACTTTTGTTTATTTTTAAACTATTCCGAAATTTTATATTTCAGTTCTGTGAGATAGTGTACGACAACCCTTAACCATTTTTGAATATTTTCATCTGAATTTTTGAATTTCATGGGGTTGATAAACCTTTAATACAAGTTTGTGAGTAATTTTGTTCATTTTAAAATTATTTTAAAATTTCGAATTTCAGCTCTCTGAGGAAGCATAGGACAGCCTTTGATAATGTTTGAAAATTTTCAACTATATTTCTGAATTCTTTGGGGTCGATTNTTTTTTTATTTTAATACATTTATATTCTCAAATTTTGAATTTCAGGAAACCTAGGACAGCCTTTGATCATTTTTGGAAATTTTCAACAAGATTTTTGAAATCTTTGGGGTCGATTCACCCTAGGCAAAATATATTGATGCTTAGCGCCCACGCAAAATTTGGCCGAAATCCACGGTGGGTACGCTACCCATAACCCCTTTAATTTATTGAAAATTTCATTTGAATAAGGGATAAAAAGGGATAAAATGAGGATAAAGTGGGGATGACGTGGGGATAAAAAGGGACGGCTTTAGGGATAAGTAGGGATAAATGGGGATGGCTCATCCCTGGAAAATTTAACCCCATCCCAACTCATCCCCAAGAGATGCATCCCCATCCCTATTTATCCCATCCCTTTTACAAGCCTGGTCGAAATATCCCTTCTCACTCAAATTGTGTTTTGTCCCAAGTGACTTCTTTATAATAATTTATTGTTTTGTGTCATCTGCATTTTTGTTCTACGTTCAATTTAAATACGTTCTTGTCATCAAAGAAGCGTCATAATTATTTCAAATTATAGAGGGCTAAACATAATATTTTAGTGTTTATCTTTGATTTATACACAGGAAGAGGAAATTATTTTGTGTAAATAGCTATGACCGTACAATTTATCATATTAACCATAAACTAAGGTAGTAAAGGCCATAATTGATGAGCTCGGATAAAATTTATTTCAGGAGCACTTTGGATTTATGGGCTGAAATTGACTCAGAAAGTTTGGAAAAACATTATGACCCGTTTGACATGAATCAGCATTTTTCGATAGGAATTTTCAAAATCGGTGTTTGATGTTTGACAGGGTTGCAAGTAGGGTGGCCGAGAAAAGATTATGTCAAACTTTCAGGACTTCCTGTTTTTTATTTGAAAATTCCTCGGCCACCCTAGTTGCAAGTGAGTTTGTTAAATAAGTTTCTTCCAAATTCAATAATGTGTTATTCAGAATAACTTATTCTCTACATTATAGAATCTCTGTATTATAAAATTTCTTTGTCAAGCAACATTTGTTTTGCTGTTCCTTCCTTACCATAAACTGAAAAAATACCATAAATCCTTGGGTGGGTGATATCCCCTATGCACACTTTTGTAAATATCCCGGCTCCCGTATTTCAAAACATACAACGTTTCCTACTCAGGGCCGGGATATTTACAAAATTGTGTATAAGGGATATACAGTAGGTGAAGGAAATGGGCAACACACGAGCTTTTGGCCAAAGTGTAACCCATTGCCATCATTTTAGCCAAATTTCAGCCTATTTTAGCATCAATTTGACTGAAAAATGTTGCCCATTGCCCTCACTTTTACTCATTGCCAGTGTTGCTTATTGCCCTCACCTACTGTACTTAACCTTAATTTCAAAAAAATTCAAAATTTTTATTCTTGATTTAGTTTCAGTCTAGTAACAGCATTGTTATTAAGAATTTTTTTAATTATTTGTGATTTAGATTTTATGCGGATTCCTGAGAAAACACAAGATTCGCAATAATGAAATACGAGTGATAAATTATAGAACGCAAACTGATATTATTTAAATATGAGAAATTGCAATTCTTATGTTTGATGGTGCCACAATCATAGTGGCAGCGCTAAACTCATGTGTGAAGTTAATTCCTACGTATCATTTTGGACTATATATTGTTTTCGACAAAGTTTTTCATCGATTTCCTTTAAATGCTTATTTATAGCTATAAAAAGTGAGTTCGCAGGAAACAGTTGCAATTTAACGTACAAATTGGCGAAATGTTTCATTCTTTGATATATATCTTTTGGTTTATTTTATTGGCATAAATAACTTTGAAATAAGAATCATTTTTTTTTTATTTTACATATGTTATATAAAATCAAAGTTATATTCAAAGTTTCCGATTATTAGATTAATAGTTCAAATTCCAAGCAAAATGGAAGTCACACGAAGTCTGGTGTTTGATATGAAAATTGGACTAGTCAAATTTTTAACTAGGCAAAGTTCTGCAAAGTTTTCCGGCGTTTCCGGGTTTCAGACAAATTCGGACAAATTAGGAGCCAGGGCGTAAAAAAGGCGTTTCAAACTATTTGATTCAGGGGGTTTTTATTAATCTTTTTCATGAAACGCCTCAAATTATGTTTGCTTTTGAAAGAAAAAATGAAAACATATCACATTTTTTGAATTCTAGATTGAGACTTAAATATATAAAAACTTAAAGCTATTAAAAATTTTATTATAAGTTATAATTAGTATCAAATAAAATGTTAAATTGTATTAATTTATCATTTACATATCGACGATATGATATCGTCCACTAATTGTCGACCGTTCACAAGAGAATCACAACTCTTTCGAATCCGGGCCTGTAATTGGCTGCTCTTAAATAAAAGAGCTTGGTGCGTAGGCGCGAGATCGGTCAGACCTGAATGTTTCCTATATTTTCACGACAATTGATAATTATAACTTGATCGCCAACGAATAACGTCCTTATACTTTTCCAAGGAATAGGTTTTCTTTGTTATGATTTATAAAAGTAAAAGTTTTTAGTCATAATTTATAAGGACGTTATTCATTGGTGATCAAGTCATATTCATTAATTATGAAAATAATACTAATTTAAAAAGCAAATAAAATGCCTTAATTTCTAAAATAAATGAAAATAATATCAATTAAAAATAAAATATAGTTGATTGTTTCAAATTAATTGTAGTTCCATTAATATTTGAAATTATAATTTTTTTTTTATTATTCCTTAAATTTGTACGGTAATTTTCATCCATTTTCAAATAAATAGTTTATTTGTTAATCATTTTAAAAATTGACAGTACTTTTATTAATTTTCGAAATAAAAAGCAGTTGGCAGAATTGAAAAATTCTGACGTTTTGAGCTCACTCGTTATAACTTGTACAACTTGTTTTGGTCTGTTTTGTACCACTGGGGAACCGTGATCTTTATTTGTATTTAAAACGATTGCAAAACTAACAAAATTCGAAATCAGACTTCAACTTAAACACCTTTAATTACACTCAAGGACCGAGTATGTTCCGTCAAGACGTGACTTTTCAAATTGAATCTGTTATTCAGAGAAGGAATACCGTTAAAAACCTGGGTGAAAATATAATTGGTTTGAAGATATTTTAACTGTCAATTAAATATCATATATTATTTAAATTTGTTATGATATTTCCGAAATTGTATTTAATTTTTCCTTAGATCGCAGGCCTTCTGTTTTTAATCAGAAAACGGAATTTCTTGTCGGATTTCGAAAATACGACAACTTGGAAGCTTGGACAAAACCTCGGAAGTTAACGACCGCGAAGGGTTGATGATCGATCTGAAAAACTAAACTCATAAAACTGATCGATAAAATATCAAAATATAACAATCTTCTGGTCCTTTTTTTATACTTATGCGTTTGATCATCATTTTATTTCTCTTATTGGTCGTGAGTTATGAGTCATAAGTTATGACTCATAACTTATGACTCATAACTTATGAACACGGAAAATGATTAATTACCGCCTCAAAATAAGGGTCAAACCGGAACGTGAATCTGAGGAACAGGAAATGTCCAAGTTAGATATTTTTTAAAAGAAAGTCATAAATGATAAATTTTTAAGTTCCTGAACGCTCCAGATTTTGAAATTGATAAATTTTATGAAGATATTTATGAGTTCCATTTCGAGACTGAAAATAATAATATAGATATTGTGATCAGAAGTTGAAGTCTATCAGTATTGTTTTGAACCTCAAGCGTGAACCAACATTAAGTGTCCGAAATATTTCACAGGAGGAAAGTCTGTCAGTCATTTTTATACCTCAAATAAACACATATTACATAATACCACGATTTTACTTGAATTGATAATATTATCAATGAAGATATTTTACCAAACGAAAATGTTCATCGAATCGCCAATCGGGGCCGGACTTGCCGGTTCGATGAACTTTTCCAGTATATTTTAAATTCAATTATATTACAATTTTCTCGGTTAAATTAATTTTTGAGTTCATCAATTTTATTTTGCAATTCCATGTACTATCAAAATCGTTTAACTCTCTAGCACATAAAGTAATAAAACCCTGCAATCGAAAATCTCCTTTTGTGGTCATATTCACTCAGTGTTTTCAAAACACATACAGTTCATTTCGGAAGTGAAAAAACACCAACTTTGATAAACTCCAGTTAACGCCAAAATCTGGGTCCAAATATTTGCGAAAACATACAAAGATAAATTAAGTTTTGAACTCTCATTTAAATAGATGTTCAACAAAAACAATCAACAATAACCAATTTGAAAACATTTGAATAAGTTAAATTTAGAGAATTTTTTTTTGTGATTTGAAAGTTCTTGAACGATCTTTTTGGTCAAACAATATTTTTCGTTGATTCGACGATTAATAATTCTTGGTCCGATCTTAAATCTGATTTTATCTTGATCGTTTGGTCTTAAAAAGTTCTAACTATTTGAAACTTAAATGTGAATGAAAAATGGCGACACACTATGACGCTAAAGAGCAAATCATCGTTTGTTTATTTTTTAGCAACCTTGTGTTAAAAAAAAACAATAATATTCAATCCTACATTTTTGTCTACGAATTTCCTGAGCTTTTGAGGGTTATTTCGAAAATAATTTAGAAAATAAGGTGTGATGGCGGACAGCATAGCATTATTTCAAAAGTTTTTGACCATATTAAGAGTTCAAAAAACACTTAAAGCTATGTCTGTAGCCAGATAAATCCGAAGTTGTGTGAAAACTCACAAGTCCAAATTATTTCTCACGTGGAAGATCGACAGTCGGAAGAATAGAGAGAAATTATCATTTATACTAGCTCAAACAAGAATGAAAACTAAGCCAAAGTTCATTTACTTACTATTTAGTATACCTTAAGCCGTAAAGAGCAATTAAACACACATACCGAAACGTAAATATATGAAATTACGTAAACGTGCCCTTTCTACTCAATTTATTTCAATATACTGAAAACAAGCATCAAAATTTGAATGGTTTAAACCATTGACCAAATAAAAAGTTCTGTGTTTCCGCAGTTTACAACGTAATTTGTTTAGAACTAAGACCTGTGTTTCGTTTTGTAACGTTTTAACGTTGAAACTTATTTATAATCCGTTTTCGTAAAACTTTTTTATATTGACATTTAATTATTAAATTTAATACAAATTTTTTTAAAAACTTAAGTGATTTTAAACTTAAGTGAAACAATTTTGGATATTTTTCTGAAAGATAAATTATCAAAATTGCAAGCAACAAAATCTTAAAAGTTTGATGAGAGAAAATCACTAAAAAAATTTGAAAAAATCATTTGAAATTCTTGTTTTCCAAAACTGTTGCCATCGAAAAAATGGAACTTAAGGGGGTAGGTGTCGCTTTTTGGAACCTTTCAATCACGCCTCAGAACAATTATAGGGGCAGTTGTGAAAAAATCTGAGGAACTCGTTTGTAGATCTAGCTGGTCTAACGATTACACCTCAAAGTCAAACATTGTTACATCCACACCACCAGAGGTGGTGAGTCGTATTCTAGAACACTAAACTTTTTTTCAAAATCTATTTCTTTAGACCCACAACAAAGGTCTCAAAATTTACAAAAAGTAGCGGATAAATGAGACACAAAAATGTGATGAGAAGGAATTTTCCAAATTTTTACTTTTTTGTGTTCATTCTTTTTGAGATATATTATATGCTTTTTTTTAGTAAAACTAATATTTTTGTGAGCTTTGATTTATTACAATCATTTTCGAAACAAGGTTTTTTAACAGTGAAATATTTTCGGAAGATTGCATCTGAGTAATTAGCAATAGTGGGCTCGAAATTGGCTAATTAAACTAAGTTTCGAAAATCTAACTTAATATGTAGCTGTAAACCCGTGTAATGATCTTTTGAAGAAAGTAGAATAGTGGGGTTTTAATTAGCCAATTTCGAGCCCCACTATGCTTAATTACTCAGATGCAAAATCTTGCGAAAATAATTTACTGTTAAAACCTTGTTCGAAATGATTGTAATAAATCGAAAGCAACAAAAAAATACTTAGTTTTACTTAAAAAAAAGCATTTGACTTTTTATCCTAGAATCTCACTTGAACGCAATTTCAAGTTTTTCGACTTCAAACTTCTTCTTTGGACGAATGTTGAGATTAACCCGTTTTTTCGACGTAGTAGATAAATATAATGCGTCAATGTGAAGAAGAATTGTGGATAATATTCTTGAATTCTAGAGAAATTGATTTAAAGTGTGAACCGGAAATGAAAACGAAAATAAATATTCGTCCGATCGGTAACAAACAGTACCACCAAATTAAAGCTGAGATTCCACTGATTTAAAAATCTGCTAACAGCTAATCGAAATTTGAACCAATCAGCGTCAAATTCGATAATTGGGTTTAACATTTTTGCTTAAAAATAATTGAAATTACTAGAATTCGATTAAGACGTTTCTGATAATTTTAATGTCATGCATCTTTTTAAGCGGTTCATATTCACTAATAAAAAATGTTCATATCATGGTATAATATCGGTTTTATGCGAGTTAATGCAAAAAAATATTCGAATTTTGAAAATTTTAGATTTTGTTTTAGATTGTTTTGAAAAATATGATTGCCACCACGAGATTCCTTGGGTCAACTTCAGTCATTACCGATATTAATTTATCATAAATTAATTCTATAAAGTGCTCAAAAAAAACCGACACCTACCCCCATAAGAATTAAAATACTATTTCTACTATTAACGGTTAATAAATAAACTTTTGTTGATATTTGGGTTGTTTTGTGCTTTCAAAACAAGAACAATTGATTTGGTGCATTTTATTGACAAAACAACTGCAGAAAATGAAGGAACCACTATACAGTTTATACTCTTAAATGTACTATAATTTCAAGTATAAGATAGAGGAAAACAATTGTGAAAGATTATTTTTATTTGTCCATATCCTTGAATGTAGTTTTCAATTTTGAACAAACATTATTTTCGGACAATATTCATGAATGTTAAGTAACTTTGCACCGATTATAAGTAAACCGATGGTTCGACAAATACATCACTCTGTTAAATGTTTGAAATTGAATAATATTTAAGAAAGTGTATTTTGTTACAAAAATGAGTCAATTTTAATTAAGAGCAGATTATTTAAAACAAACACACTTTATCTTATTCTAATAAAATATATAGATGATTTTTATGATTTTCAAACAAATTTTTATATCGTCCAAAATTTGAATTTTTAAAGCTTTTTTTCTGATCTATCAAAACTAGTAGTTCATTCTTAAACTGGTAAATTTCGAAAACAACCGGAATTTTTCCTATCAAAAACCGGTTTACGGTCATTTCCAAAATTTATAAGCAGCATCATAAAACGCGCATTGGTCGAGTCACCCTATATCGATTCCAATTTTTCTAAAGTTCTTCGTTTGGAAAGGACATTTCAGTCTTTTAAAAACTGTGAAATAGACCTTTAAAGTAGCCTTACTCCTTAACGAGTGACATTTCGAATTATAAAATACACTTTAAAATCATTCCTGATCTGAGAGCTAAAGTATGCCAAAATTTTGAACCAAATGGGCATAAATTCAACTTCGCAAAAACGATATTTGGAGGGCTTAAAACCCCCTTAAGATTTAATTTGCGACATTCTATTTTATCTCCATTTTTTTTCATGATCAAATCTACCTTATGTTAAAAAATAAACTCAAAATTCACCGTATAGCGACTTTTATTGTAATCGGATACATCGCAAAAAACACCCTAGGTACCCCCTTAAAAGAATATTCAACGATTCACTCAGACGGCACCGCTAAAAGCGTGGAAGAATTGCGCTCTCTGATTAGCTCTGATTTGACTTTTCCTTCAACACGATAGGGAAAGATGACGAATCTTTTGTGTAACTCGTCAGTATATTAATAAGACAGTAATGGCGGTTTTTTTTTCAGCGCAACCGTTTTTGTGATTTAGTTGCACGAGTTTTTCTCAGAGATGGATTAACCGATTTTCAAAAATTTTAAAAGATCGCTATTAAAAGGGTTTCTATACGCAACAGGATGTAGCGTTTTTGGCGAATCGGATAACCGGTTTACCGAAAAAACCCGGTTAAATCTTAAATTGTCGGTTTCTCGGTCATTGGATATGATATGACTATGAATTTTCACCATTCGGCTTGGAATTTTTGAGGCAATATTTAAGGGGTCAAATTTTGTAATATGACCCCAAAAGCTCAAAATACAAAAATGACCCGTATGGGGTCATATAAAATTGCATTTGAAAGGAAATTTCACGAAGATTTCAAAAATATAAAAGTTATTTTTTTCTAATGCGATATGACCCCGGAATGTCGGTATTGAGCATTTCGGTAAGATAATCTCTAGAAAGACCAAGTTTTAAAAGCATGTGTTCGAATGTACAAAAACAAGTACTCAAAAGCACGTTTAACACTTAGGAAGACCTCTGCACGGTTCACTGGTGGATAATATCTTCGCTAATTTCACGCTTCAAATTTCTCGATAATTTTCATACTTAATATATATTGAGCATCAAGATAACAAGAACCCACCAAAAACAATATGTCAGATGAAAGCAAGCAGTAAGAACTCCGTAAGACTTATCAGTGAGCAAAAATACAAATAAAACAACTCAACTCTCCCAGTAACCGAATTCCCCATGCGTAATACGCATTGCGTATAAAGAAAATTTACCTAGACTCACATGGTGAGAACGCCACAAACAATTAATTCATCACAATATGATGAAATAATATATACGCAAGGAACAAACAATTCTAGAACTCGCGTACATATCCTCTACTCACACTTTTGTTAATATCCCGGCCCTGATTAGGAAACGTAGTGTGTATTTAAGTATCAGGGCCGGGATACTAACAAAAGTGTGAGTAGGGGATATAATGATCTGTTATGTTTTTTATAAAATATTGAAATTTCTATAAGATTATAAAATTCTGAAAATAAAAAATAAAGTTTTTTTAGTAATAAGTTTCTTATCCGTGTACAAATAATGATTTTTAATAACTGCGATCGTTCAAACACATTTTATTGCAATTTTGGGACATAATCAAGTTCTCAGAATGAAAACAGTAAAAAATGGTAGGAAAAGCCAATCATAATTATTTAACCCGTGTACATAGAATGATTTAAAATGGCCGTCTTTTTCCAAACACTGACAGTCACTGATAAAAAAAAAAAAACTTTAATGCATTCAAATTATCAATAATGGCATATTTACAAAAATGAGACCGAAAGACCTATTTATGAAACTGTTCTACATTAATAGTTGCCTCGCCCCATTTGTCTGAATTTGCGAGAAATATAAATGCCTTGAGCATTTACCTTTCTATTTTAACTCATGGAGACGTGTTACTGTCTTAAGTACATTCACTTGATAATCAAAATGTTTAATAGGAGTGGCCTGACTACCTTACAATATCGTCAGCACATTTTTGTATTTGGCAAATATCCCAGTTTTTAAGTAATGTTTTCGTTAAAACGATTTTTTCAAAGAATTATGAAATTATATCACACATTAATAAGGAAGTTGAGACTCTCAGTCGGCTATCAAGGTACAAATTTATGCCACAAATACATTCATTAGATTCAATCACGTGGTACACTGCAGTTTGTTTTTCCAGAAATTTCTTTCTGAAATCAAACACTAAATTAGAAGAATTTATAAATGTTAGTTTAGCAATTTAACTCTTTGACATTATGCTTCGAAATGATTGTGAATAACAAGAATCATACAAGATACCTAAAAAAACAAGTTTTTCTTCAAGATAAAAAAAAATTCATAATGGAGGAACACTTTCGAATTTGGAAAAACAAACAGGAATAACCGGTAAAGTCTCTTAATAACGCGCAAGTCGAACAACTTATTATTGATTTCACTATTTATTCCCGAGACTTATCCTAGAATCATTAAGGACTAATATAATAAAAAGACGCCTCTAAGCATGTTGGATACCATTATACCTCTTTGAAGATTCAATAGAACCAATAACCCTATTAGGATAGATAAGATATTTGGGCCTGTAGAAATTAAAGGTTACGTTATAATCAACGCCACAAAATTGAGTTAAGTTCGCTTTTTCTGGTTAATTCTACTGGCAGTATATTCTTTATTGTCGGCACATAGCGATAAAGGACTTATTTGTCCCTGGAATTGAAATAACCCCCTTCAGCGTGTGAAATATTGTCAATTTTTGTATGTAAACACTCGGTCACACATAATCGTCACAAGAAGACCTAATAAAAGATGGCGAAACTCTTTCTGACCATGTTTTCCGTTAAATCAGCTGCAATATCCACATACCGTATGACATTAGAAGACCAAACTTCGGCTTCATCGGATTTCCAATTTCGGTATATTTTCTCTAGAATACGAAAAAACACTGTTTTCTTGCAACCATTTGTCGAAAAAACTATCTCCTCCCTCAAAAAATTATAACATTTGTTCAAAATATTTTTAAACGAAGCTGACGTAAAGTTTAACGTTATTTTTCAACTTCATCTTTTTAAAAATTCTTAGAATGAAATGCAAAAATTTCGAAAATGATGACTGGGTTTTAAGTACACTTAGTTATCACCCCGTATCAATTTGGAGCATTTTTAAAGCCTCTAAGGCCTTTATTTAATCAGACAGATATACCCCCTAAAGCGTTATTTGCAATTTCAACCTCAACTCGACATATCCTTTTCCCAACGGAACTCCATCTCAAAAACGTTTACTATTTCTATAGCGCGTGTTCGAATCCCACATTATGTCTTACTGATCGTCTTGAGTATGATTATAGGCAAGGATGCTTGATATTGGGACCGCGTAAATTTGATCGGTGTGTAATCACTCAAGCAATCAATAAGACAATCACTTAGACAACATCAGTGGGATTCGAAACAAGGATCGCAAAAACTTCTTTTAAAATTCAGTTTGAAATTCAACAATTTGAATCTAAAAATATCACTTAAAATTGTTTCAGATAAGAGGTTCAAATTTTATGATGAGTTGATTGAAAGCCGATTTTTCGCTTTAAGTGTCACTTACGAATAAATAATTTTTGCCCAAATCTGGAATTAAAATAAAATTAGCCAGTTTTTAGGAAAGTGTTTTGAGTACAATTTGCTAAAAAAATTCGTATTCTGGACAAATCCGGAGCAAAAATATTCCTTGAGGAGTGAAATTTCAAAATATCTTATTTAATATTAGTCTGGATAATATGATATGTTTTGAAAAAATATAAAATTTGGGAAATCATGGTAGATTGGTACTATCATACCATATTGGCCTTAAAATAGTTTTTACCAATGATTATTAATCATCAGATAATTTCATTAAATCGAGGAAAACTAACAATTTTTTCCTAAAAAACATAAAATTTTCATAAATATTTTTAACTTATTTGGAAATATTTATTTTTCCCAATATCCCCTATTCACACTTTTGTGAATATCTCGGCCTGGATTAGGAAACGTAGTGTGTTTTTAAGTAGTAGGGCCGGGATATTCAAAAAAGTGTGAATAGGGGATATACAGTCTATCATATACTCAATCAGACAATAATATTGAGTACAACAAAGCACTGCGCAGTTATTGAGATTAAAATACGTTTCGCGAAGCCTACCATGGAATACCATTAAGAAGTATCACGTTGTTTTATTGAATTGCTTTGAGAAAAAATCCCAGAATTTTGAAAGAATCATAAAAAAAAATTAAAGGTTGATCTCATATAAGTTTTTGTAAACAGCGCTCAAAGTAAAGCTTCCTAAAAGGCTTTCAATGATAGCCTATCATGCCTCGGCGGAACTTTTTCTGTAATGCTTCGGAGTAAAGTTTATTTTGAAAGAAATACTCAGAAAAAAATAGAAAAACCACGAAAATTTTCGACTATTTCACGATTTGATTGGTTGTGCTTTTACAAACTACCCTTTGTCAATTTGAAACATTTTTAATCCCATGAGACCGTATGAAAACAGCGACCTATACACCCTCAAGCTGAAATTATTGCTGCAAACGAACGATGTTGAAAGTAAAAAAAAAAATATTTTTCGTAAAATAAGCAATTGAAACGGTATCAACGAAAGCCATCCGTCCGGTTTAAGTAGAATAAAACTAATAAATCCTCATAATGTAAACTAAGCAAAATGTAAAGCAACTCCAATTAATATGTTAACCTGTGTACATTATATGGCTTCAAATGACCGCATTTGTCCAACACAAAATATCACGGGCGGCACTAACAATTATTTCTAGCTAATGAAATACCGAATAGTATCATCACTAAAAACACTAACTAAATGAATATTATTTTTAAGTTTCGTCAACCTATGGAGATGTTTTATTCGTTAATATTAAGCGCTATTATGCCATATATATTGTAGTTTTTCGCTTATTTTATATATTGGCAATAAATCTGTCATATATTTATGAACTGGCTTGTATTTCCTCCCTGGTATTCAAAAAATAGTCAAAAATTATTTCAACATTCTTGGAATATGGGTTTTAAAATAGGCCTTTTATGATAAATTATACATTTAAACTGACCAATATAAATATTTTCCGTGCGAGATTTCCTTGGAATAATGCATTTTCAAATAAACGAAATGTTAACTTTACCATCAGTCTAGTTTTCGTTTTTTCCACTGTGTTGAATAGTGACACAGTAAAAAAAAGTTGGAAAAGTTGATATTTTTTCAACATATCCTTCGGAATTATCTGTAGCGTTCCAAATTCCAAAAAATCCCAATCTTCTTTCTGAACTTCCCTTACTTAAAATAAGTCATTAAACAAAAAATCATTTTAAATAATGTGATTATATTATTTTTTATAAATGGAGAATTAACTTTAATAATAATAGCCTATACTTTAACTTTCTACTCCTAGCTAAGGTAGCCCGTTATACTGCTAGTACACCACACATATATATAACAAGCGTCTAGCGCAGCAACCAACTAGCGGTGGAAAAAAAGCTAGACCTAGTAGCTAACCAAAATATGAGTCAACTTATTTATTAAAAATTGTACTTTTCCGTATTTATGATAGTTAAAGGTGTATTGTCCGCCAGAAAAGCTTTGCTGGAAATTTGATATATACTAACTGGCTCCTCAAAGGTGATTTTTAAATACCAGCGTAGAAAAATCAAGCCAGTTCAAAAATATATAAAAGATTTATTGTCAATATATAAAATAAGCGAAAAACTACAATATGGCATAATAGCGCTTAATATTATCAAATAAAACATCTCCATAGGTTGACGAAACTTGAAAATAATATTCATTTAGTGTTTTCAGTGATGATACTATTCGGTATTTCATTAGCTAAAAAGAATTGTTAGTGGCGCCCGTGATATTTTGTGTTGGACAAATGCGGTCATTTGAAGCCATATTATTCGAAGTCATATTTATTCGAAACCATATATTATGTACACAGGTTAGTATATTAATTGGAGTTGCTTTGCATTTTGCTTAGTTTACATAATTATAATTTATGAGTTTTATCTCACTAAAACCGGACGGATTGCTATCGTTGATACCGTATTAATTGCTTATTTTACGACGAATCTTTTACACAGTAAACAGTTGGTTGGTAATTTTTTTTTTTAATTTTCAACACCATTCGTTTGCAGCAATTATCTCAGCTTGAAGGTGTTTAGGTCGCTGTTTTCATAAAGTCTCAAGGGATTCAAAATGTTTCAAATTGACAAATGGTAGTTTGAAAAAGCACAACCAATCAAATCGTGAAATAGTCGAAAATTTTTTGATTAAATTTGTTGATTTTATCTGAGTATTTCTTTCAAAATAAACTTAACTCCGAAGCATTTTTTTCGATACTTTTAAAACTTTATTCAAAGATTTGAAGTACAGTAAAATAATAATTGTCAAACTTATGCTAATTTTGCCATAAGTTGAGAAAATTTTTATATTAATTAGACCGCAGGGTGCAACTTGTTGAAGATTTTTGACTTAAAAAAGAGCACAAAAACCACCCCCCGCTCTTTTTTTATGAACGAAGCAGGGGGCGGCCCATGCCACTTCAGAAGTTGACCGCTGTCCTATTATCAGAAAACCTATCGAACTAGTAATTTGGTTTCATTTCGTTGTCAAATATAGGATGTCTAAAATATGCATTCCATCTCCATTTGAAGACTTGTCTCCGTTATTTGTATTCGTGATTTTTTTTATTGTGCAACAGCAAGCAGCAGTTTTGACATCAGTGATACATATAAAATAAAATAGAAAAATGATTAATTTGACAAAAAAATAGTAAAAGTAATAAACAGTTTATAGTCAGAATTTGTAAAAAATATTAGCTTAGTCAGCCATTGTGTAACACTTATGTTACACTTGTGTCACAATTTGTGTGTAGTTAAAAAATAATTTTTGTTTAACAGAAAACAAAACTCAAAATGCAGTTTCTAGAATTAAGATTTGTTTTTGACTTGAAAAATAAAATTACAAAAAAAGTTCGGCCTAGGCATGATAGGCTATCATTTGATCATTGATAGCCTTTCAGGAGGCTTCACTTTGAGCGCTGTTTATAGAAAAAATTTTATGAGATCAACCTTCATTTTTTTTTGATTCTATAAAAATTCTAGGATTCTAGGCTCCAAAGAAGCCTCACGCATAATGCATCATTGTCCTTTACTCGGAATTTTGCTTTTGACGGACAAAAACGCGAAAAAACATAAAGTAAAATTTTGGAACAGGTCAGTTTGGGAGGCTTAGGCAAAAGGTGGGTGCTCGGAGTGACCAAAATTTTGGTCACTCCGACAAATTTGACCAAATAAAATAGAGTTAATAGTTGAATTATGAGACCTTGTGATAGATTGCATCATTTAAAAAATTTTGGTTACTCCGAGCACACCCCAAAAGGTATCTCCTCCACCAGTTTGAAAGATACAGTTTCGATTTAAACTGCATCTGAAGGCACAAGTCTTTTTTGACAATTCAATTAAGAGTTTTTTGAAAATTTGATTTGGCGTTTCTTTGGGGCCATGTCAACTTTTCATGTTTAGCCAAATTTTTGAAAATGCTCAGTTTAGGAGGCTCAGCCAAGAAGTATCTCCTCCACCAGTTTTGAAGATAAAATTTCGGCTCATACTGCGTCTGAAAGCACAAGACTTGTCTGACAATCCATTAGAGAGTTTTCTTTGAAATTTTGATTCGGCGTCACTTGGGGGCCATGTCAACTTTTCATTTTTATTTTGAATTTTGACAAAATTTATAAAGCCAAAAAAATTGACAAAATGCTTCAAAATATTTATTTTCGTAATTCCAAACACTTTTTAGGATTTTGGTGTTATTTTTAACTTAGTAGCGTCTAAAGAAACAAACTAGCGCACCTTCAATATTAATCATAAATTAATCAATAATTTTTGTTTTCGGTTTTTGCCCGTCAAAAGCAAAATTCAGAGAAAAAGGCAATTTTGCATTATGTGTGAGGCTTTCTGGAGCCTGACACAAGAAAAATAATGAAAATTGGTGAAAATTGAAGGAGTAAATTCATTCTTAGTGTTTTTTTAGGAAAATTTTTAAAAGCGTAGGCGTAAGTGACATTGTATAAGATTAATGTTGAATTACAAATCACCGTGAAGAGTTGTTCTTCAAGATGTTAAAGTTTTTGGGATATTAGCTCTGCTAGTTTATTCAAAAATAGCTTCGTGAACTTTCGTAAACTAAAAAATTCATGTTTCGAATCGTTTGATACTTTTTTTCAAATTATGATCTTGGGAGTTAACACCTGCGAATATTGCGGAAAAAATCAACGCAATTTAACGATTTTTAGCTTGAAAACTTCCAGTGCCAATATCGCCGAATGAAGCAATATCACCGAATTTGTTGGAGACATATCTATTACGGAGCCCTGAAGTCACTTTTTGCCACTTTTTCAGCAAAAATTTTATATAATTCGGCTTTTGAAAACGACTCATCCAATTAAGTTTTTTGATAGCTCAAACTGAGCACAAACATCTTGTGAATAATAAAATAATAGTAAAAAGGTCAGAATCGGACCATGTTTAGATTTTTCCGAGATTAGTGAAATAGTTTAATTGTAAGTTTTAGTTAAAAAAATAGGAAACAATGGCCTGATTCGGACTATTTTGTTCAAATTTATTTTTCTTAAAATATTTGTGCTCAGTTAAAGCTATCCAAGAACTCAATCGGTTGATTCGTTTTCAAACACCGAATTAAATAAAAAATTTGGCTGAAAAAGTGAAAAAAAGTGACCGCAGGGCCCCGTAGTTGAAATATCACAAATTACTTTTTGATCGTTATGAATGCAGGATTGACTTTTCCAAATCAGGTCTTTTCAAATTTTTTTCGACTGCCTTTGAAAAAGTATTTGGGAAGCATTTTGAGAATTTACAGCCTGAATTTTTTCGTTTACTACGTTTTTTTTCGTCCGCCGGTTAGACAGCCAAATTATAACGTACTCTATAGCAAAGTATAGGCAATTTTGGATGTCCACCCGACGGACGAAAAAAACGTAGTAAACGAAAAAACTCAGGCTGTTCTTTTTACCAATATATTGTGAAACTCCTTATAAGCTTAAATTGTTCGACATATGACGTCATTTCTAACGCCTACGGTTGTTTTTTATTTCTGGAAATTTTTTTTGTTTTTGTTCCCATATCGCTGAATGTGCCAATATAGCCGAATTTGCCAGTATAGCCAAAATTTTTTGGCAAAAAACTTTTGGCGATATTGGCTTCCCCCTGTAATTGTTATTGATGTCATTGTTTTTAATCCAAAAGTATGAGAATTTCGATTTTTGTATTTTTCGAAAAAGGATATGTAAAACTTTATTAAAAACATTTTTAGAACAGTTTGTATTCATCTTGGTCAGCTCCGAATAGTTTATTTTATTTTTGTAATCTATGCGAAGATCTAGGGTTTAAATCCGTACGACTCGTATGCTGACCTTTTCAGATGGGTGACTAAAGCATGCGGATAAAAAACATCATTTGACAGTCAGTTGAGCGTGATTTTGGGAAAAATGCCAGATTTAAGGGCTCTTATGCAATCTTCAAGTGTAAATATTCTATTGTATAAATATCTTCACACCACATTTTTAGATAGCAGAAGAATAACTCTTTTATTTGCTATCCGTTATTGAAGATTGATGAGTTTATTAATGCATAATGTTGTTTCGTTACTTTCAATCAAAAGATAAAACTATTGAATAACTATTTCTTATTAACTAATAAGGTTAATTTTCATGAATGTTTCATGTATATCATTAAATCAATATGAGTCAACTGAAATCTTATAGATAAGAGTTAGCCAAAAGTTAGGCATTGCCCTTGTTTAAAGACCCATTTGCCTTTTTTAATTTTTATCTCTTGAAAGTTTTCTTTTATGCTACGTTAGCATTTTCTTATACAATATTCTAGAGAAACCAAAAGGTTTGATCGTAGTTTCTTTGTCCGATTATTTTGGATAACTATTTTGACAAGAATATAGCCATCAGAAGTGCAACCACCGAATTCAATAAATTGAATTTCCTCATCTTAAGGTTTTCGACTGTAAAAAATTATCAAAATGATCGAAAAACTGAATTTTCAGCTCATCAAAACATTCAGATAGATGAATCAGGATATAAAAAATCACTGGTCAATATGACAAAAATTAGTCAATTTAAACTTATGTTGTTTTTGACTTATTTGTCAACAATTATTTTACCTTAAAACTTGTTACGGTAGAAAGACCAAATATTGTTTTGAATTTCCTATAATTGATAATTAAAAAATATCAAAGTGGAATTCTTTGGTATGAAATATAAATTGCCTTGAGCGTTGTTTGTTTACTTTATTATAGTCAGAAAATATATCAATCAAATAAATTAAATTTATATAAAGACTTCCGCTATAACTGGAAATCGAAATAATTTCGTTTATATGAAGGTTTTTGAAAACTAGATTGGTCATTATGCGAGGTTACTCCCGTGAAAAAATAATTTTCAAAGTAAGCACTTCGGAGCTCGTTTTATATTTAATACTCATATTTATTGATAATTTTATATTAGCTCTATAAAATAAAGTGCCATAAAACATTTAAAAGTAACGAAATGTTGGCTGATATCACTCTCTTATTCACTTACGACTTATTTCTCAGTTTTCTGACATTGTACATCTTACTAAAAAAACTAAAAAAAAATTCCGTTTTTAGCATTTTACCGCTAAACTCGGAAACAAACTTGATGATGCAGCATCATTGATGCTTAATTTTAGACTTTAACAATTATTAAACAAGAAATAAATCAACGTTTCGCTTTATTATCATCTTCAAGATTGTGATCAGAGTTTAGAAAATATTGAGAGCTGCGAGCAGTAAAATATATTTCATACATTTTGTTCTAATCCCGAATGAGGGCAACGAAAGACAAACTTTTGGAGAAAACGGAAATTTTTTAATTCGCGAAAATAGTGTGGGCGGAATTATTTTATTTTTAAAAAATGCCCACAATTAAAATAACGTAAAAAAGCGATGATTATTTTGATCGTTTAAATCCAGCCTGAGGGTTCTGATGAAAAATGCTTCAGTTTTCCGGCGGTCAAAATATGATCGGAAGCTTTTTTGCAGTACTCTAAAGTGTTGCATAAAAAACTTGTCTCGAAGTTTTTTCCTTGCTCTTATTCTGTTTTTGGGTCTTAAATTTTTTTAACATTTATGGCTAACATTGTAACGGGGACAAAAAATATTATTCAGTTTAACGGTTGCCGCTTCGATCAAATTCAAGATTTTCATTGATCGTTCTCGAAATAATTGTCTTTTTAAAAACTTTTGTCGGTCGCTGGCCGATCAGCGCGTACTTGGCGGGTTATCAATAACATCAAATTTAGAAAATACTGGAAAATTAACGAAATACATTAAAAACAATCTTTCAAACATTATTTTGCATACTTAAAACTATATAATAAATTCAACAAAAAATGAGTGATTTGAAAAATTAATTATATTTGCGATTCAATCTCGGTCATTTTTTCACAAAAATTTCTATGAGTTTACTACCGAAAAAATTATTTACGAGATCGTGTGAGCTTGACCATTTTAGGATCGGTATTTTGAAATGAGTTTCTGATGAAACTAATTGTCAATTAACTTTGGTTGCGAGTTTCTCGAAAGTGTCTTGAACACACGCCTAAAGCTCTATTAAAAATTAGATTTGAACTATTCATATTTGATCTTCTCGAACTTTTTCGTGAGATCTTTATTGTTTTTTTAAAGACGCTTCTTTCAAGTTTGTTATACATATTTCTCTGGCGAACTTTTTGACTTATGATGTCCTATAAAATTATATGCTATAATTGAACGTTTATTATTTTTAATTATATGAAATTGTAATTACAGCAGTATTATATTTTCAAATTATGTTTGAACAGGATTTTGAATTAATTAAACGCAATCGTTTTTAAACGGTTCCATGACTACAAAGAAAATTTATCCCAATTTATCCCATTCGAAACATTCTGATGTGCTCAAGTTCAAATTTCGAAATAAGTCAAACTTAAAATAAAATCGAATTGAATGAATTTGCTTCGATCTGATGTGACTCAATGAGGTCAAAATTTCAAACTTTGTCTCGGAAACAGACAGAAAAATTTTTAAGGCAAGATATTTTTGGTCAGAATTTTTGGTCAAAATTTCGTTTTCCGTCAAAATTTTGTCAAAACAAAATTTAGTTTTAACATACTCGTATTTAACTTTCTACACAACGTTATGTATGTCCAGCAGCCTTGTTTCACAGAAAAAGTTTTTTAAGTCAAAATTTGGGTTTTAATACTATTGTTTGATAAAATAAATAGGCGAACAATTTCTTCTACAAGTGTAGACAAGTGTTTTTCAAAAAATTATTTGACATAATTCACAAAAATCCTAGGAAGATCTCACGATTTCGATTCTATAAATAAAATCTTTCTTCCAAATTTCTGCTCAGAATAATAATCACTTCTCCTAGAAAACTTATAAGTCAACTTTATAAACTTCATAATTTATGACCAAATTCCGCACAATCCTCAAGATAAAAATTTTCCTGAAAAATTTTAGTATTTCCCAAAAGAAACCAAAAGTCAACCGCAATCATTTTATTGTCAGAATCATAGGTTATTGCCTAGTACTCCTGATGGTCTAATAATAGCCTATAACTCCAAAATTTGATGAGTTTGTTGATATCGTACGTCTTGAAACGTGGCAAACACATTAAATAAAATCTTACTTATGTTTTTACCATAGCTCACACCTGGTAATTAATTATAGTTAAGTACCAAAATTCTACATTTTTTTATGATTATCAGTTGTCGATGACTTGTTAATTATGTTTGAAACGCACGCGTTGGCCTAGAATAGTTTACGAAATAGTTTTTATGGGAAAAAAGAAAATGCTATCAAATAGTCAGTCTGATATTACGCACGTTCACCGATAATCACTAGGACAAACTGCATTATCAAGGCTCGCATATATTTTGGGAAACTTTTATTATCTGGTGATTTTTTAAGTGTAATCTAGGATTTCAACATGATTTCTTTTTCTAATTTTTTGCATTTTTCAAACATAATAATAAGGCAACGCAAACTATGAAATAAATGAAAAAGGAAGTTTTGAATTTTTGTTGACATTTAATCAGGAGGTCTTTACTAATTATGATTATGTACCAATTATGACATATACTGCGTAGAATTTTTTTGAACATTTTTGTTGGAAATTTTTTTGTGACTTTTGCCAGTGGTAAAACGTTTAATTTGAAATTTTTAGCTTTCATTTATAATTTTGCTTATTAAAACGTAACTTCTTACGTGGAAAACATGGTAAGGTATTATGTTATTATTTTAAACACTGATGAGTTCCAGAAAATTATTTTTGTCACAATCACCAGTTCCATGGATTAAGGAGGTAGGTGTCGGTTTTTTTTTAGTCCTTTATAGAATTAATTTATGATACATTAATATCGGTTATGACTAAAGTTGACCCAAAGATTCTATGGTGCCATTATTTTTATTCAAACATCTAGAACCAAATCTAGAATTTTTAAAATTCGAATATTTTTTTTGCTTTTAACCCGCCTAAAACAGGTATTGCCACATGATATAACATTTTTTATTTGGTGAATAACCCATCAAAACGATGCATGACATAAAAATTATCGGAAATGTCTTAATCGAATTCTAGAAATTTCAATTATTTTTGAAGCAAAATGTTTAAACCTAATTATCGAATTTGACGCTGCATTGGTTGAAAATTTTGATTAGCTGTAAGCCAACTTTTTGTCATGTGAAATCTCAGCTTCAATTTGGTGTACTTTTTTTTCGATTAGACCAATTTTTTCAAAGCTTTTCATTTTCCGTTTACTCCAAGTCAATTTTCTAGAATTTCTAGAATATAATCAAAAATTTCTCACCGACCACTTTGACCGCATTATATTAATCTACCTTAGTAAAAACGGCTTTATTCGCGAACATTCGGTCTAAAAGAAGATAGAGTTTGAAGTTCGAAAAAATTGAAAAATCGGCGTTCAAGTGAGATTCTAGAAAAAAATGTCAAAATTTGGAAAAATCCTTCCGACCACATATTTTCGTTCTTATTTTTCGCTACTTTTTGTAAATTTTGAGACGCTTTGTTGTGGGGGTCTAATAGAAGATAGATTAAAAAAACGTTTTAGTGCTCTTAGAATAGACTCACCACCTGGTGGTGTGAGTTGTAACAGGTTGACTTTGAGATGTGTTATCGTTAGACGAAGGCTTGATCTACAAACGAGTATCCTCAGATTTTTTACAACTGCCCTTGAACTGTTTTGAGGCGTGATTGAAAGGTACCAAAAAGCGACACCTACCCCCAAAAGACCTCGAAATAAAGATAAAAACTAAATAACAGTCGAGATTTCAAACCGAAAATTTTCATTGTGCCTTGTCGTTAGTCCAAAACATCAATTATCTTAATTAAGTCTCAATTGGTCCGTAAAAAGTACCGATTTATCAAAAGTTTAGCGTTCAAAAGTTAGTTTTGTGATCGTGCCAAATCGGACTTAATCTTGCCAAAGCTAGCACGAGACAAGTGATTTCTGACAAAAAGAACAAACGAACCGGGTAAACCTCAGCTCATTTTCATACTTATACCAGCTTTATTTCATGTATAAGAAAAAAATAATAAAATTAAGACTCAATTCACACACATTTGAGTGAGATCTGATATGAATTATAAAATATTTTGAAAATTTGAATTGTAAATGATTTATATTCACGCATTTTCCTATAGTAAAAGAAAAATTTTTTAACAAATTTTCCAAAAAATTATCGATCAAAATGTTAGACCCGATCTGATTGGCAACGCCAACCTTGAAAGATGTAACGGATAGATAAGGATAAATCTATTTCGGTTTTTAAGGTTTATTTCAAGTTTTAATTTGTAGTTTTGAATTTGTAAAAAATTTCAGACATTTCCAAAGAAATTTAAATTTTTTCTTTACTTTTTGTTATAATTATATTTCATTAAAGCTGTAAGACTCTTATTTAACATGGCTGTCCATTTTTTACTCCATAGATGATTATATCTGAAACGTTCGCGTTTGAACTCATTATCGAAGGTCTTATTGGCCAAAAATGATAACCTGTCGTCTTATTGGTCAAAAGTGGGTCAAACACGAACGCAAAAGGCGAGTCCTAAAAGTCTTAATCTTTGATATATTTTTTGAAGACTTCTTGTAAATTCTTAAAGATAATGTGATTGAAATCATATTGTCATTTCAATGAAAAACCTCAGTAATGTTACTTAAATTCTGAACATTTTAAGTTAAAGTATTATTTTGACTGAACATTTCAGAATTGCTAAAGGTGCTCAGTTTTAATTCTCCAGAGATACACACTTGTTAGTGATATCATTTTACCAGCATTTTAAGGGAGTACTGGTCGCATTTTAAGGCCAAAAACAGGGTTTTCAGCGTCGCTTCAATGAAATGAAGACAGCACGAACATATGATTTCCCGTTTAGTGAAATGAACAAAATCTGCTTCCACAAAGCAAATCGGAGGCTCTGATTGGCCGACCAATCAGGAAACGACCTTTCAAAGTGGCAATATTCTGAGTTTTAAAGATAGAGAATACTTTCATAGATTTTATTGACCACAGAGAACGTGAGCAGAACCGAAAGGTCCAATTTGCTCATTTAAATTTCATCCGGAGCTTAAATGAGCAAAAAACTGTTTTTGACCTTATTTTGAGTGCCTCGGGGAAAATACTACTCCTCCCTAGATTTTGACGGCAGTAAACTTAAACTGGTATGAATACGATCCTCAAGGATACGGGCAGAGCCTCAAGGTCCACAATTTGCAAATTTGTATTTTGTTTTTTCGGAAACAGCGATTCAAATTATCAGAAATTCCCAAATTTTGACAAAATCGTGATTTAAAAATTTCTAATCGCGTCAAAAATATTTTTTTTGACAAATGTAAATAATAGGACATCTTATCAACTTATTTTTGTCCGTATTTTCAGAAAAATTATTTTGAAAATAATCTTGAAAATTTCATGTCCGAGTCTCTAAATGCGACCAGTACTCCCTTAAAAATCTGTAGGTTTCTGCGATTTATAGAAAAACTGAAGTGATTTTTGAAAAAAAGGCTTCCAGAGGAACTAAATTTATAAGTCATACGGGATATGTTATAATTTGAGCTGCTTTCTAAATAAATCCTGAGAGGAGATAGATTTTGAAATTTGGTCGAGGGACACCTTGTACTGGTAACGTATCTCAGAGTGTATCGGAACAAAAAGTCATTGATCAATGGTTTTGACAAGATTAAGGGTAGATCTACAACATGGCTAATCTTAATTGTCCTATAGTTACTCGGTTAGGCTGATTTCTCATCCGGAAAAGTCAATTCCAGCGACCACTACCCCCTAAAGGCGCACTTGTGAAATTTCTATAAACGTGTTTTGCACAAAAAATTTTCTATCATAAACGAGCATTTCACAAAACTGTAACGTTACTGCGATCAAATTCAAATTAAAACATTATGTTCGAACAAGTAAGAAATAAAATCATGTTTTAACAAGTTAAAGGGAAATTTTTTTGGTAATCTTTCATTCATTGAGTTTTAACTCTCGAAAAGAAAATAAACTTTTATCATGGGTTTCAGCTCAGTCTGTTTGGTCGCCACAGCGCACCTTGATCACGAGTCACAGGAGCTTATAATTCTTAGGGGTCCAACTTGGGTTCATTTTATTTTATATGAATTTTACATTTCCCTTTCGGATTAACATGAGTACATCTGAGGTGATTGATATTCACTGATTATCAAAAAACTATTTTCACCTCAAAAATAAGCTGCTAATTTTGGTTGACAAGAGTTTCTTACTAGCTTTTACTGTATCCTTTCAACTATTGCTATAACGGGTTGATCTCAAATTAAAAGTCATATAACCGTTATTAACTAGTTGATTGTATTCCCTTATTGATGTTTTCAGAAACTTATGGATTATCAAGCTAGCAACTTTTGTGGCTTGGCTTGAAAACGAATAAAAATATATTTTTCGCCTGAACCTGCAATTTGATTTTGGCCGCCGCCAGCTGTCTTTCAATTTTGGTCTAATTTAACGTGAAATTTTACAAGCTTTCCGGTCAGCATAGTCGCACAATTAAACTCGCATAAGGTGCTATTTCCAAATCCATCTTTATATCCCATATATATCCCTTATAATATCTCTTATTATATCCCTTATATTCCATATCAATCCTTATAAAGTATATGATGGCATATAATATGCCAGTATGATATGCCTTCAATTTTTTTTTGGTAGTGTTGTTAAAGTTTATATTATATCTGGGTATGTTTCTTACTAATATAAAGGCTTTTATATCATGTATGTGCTCTGATTAGGTATTGTGAAACAAATTCAGTTAATGTGGCCATTAATGAGGAAAACCTTTATACGCTGCTTAATAAGAAATGTAATGAACCGTATATAATCGACGGGGAGGTGGCAAAATATAATAAATTGCCCTATTAAAGTTTGTTATATAAAAAGCGAGATCGAGCTCAGAAATAATGGTCCTATGTTGGCTTATTCACGAAATAGGTTGTCCGAGGTTGTGTCCCATTTTACATAAGTCAAAACAAATATGCAAAATTTTCTGATAATATTACTTTCTGATTGGTCAATTTTTGATAACGAAAATATAAGTTTCTGATTGGTCACTTTTTGATAACGAAAATATTTGCCTTTATGTTCTGAATCAACCATATATTTTTCTATCTGGGTATATGCATTAAGGGCCCTACACAGACAGATCGTGACTATGTGAAAAAACGGAATCAGATCATTTAATTGGCTGGATCTGTTTCAATCTGACGTATGAAATTGTCGTTTCCGGCAATCTATGGTTTTGATTGGGTGCTTGTATCCCGCGTTGTTGTATCATTCAAATAAACCCGAACTGTTAACTAAGGGCCCATAATCCGTTTCGTTCGTAACCGTTTTTTCTAGATTACAAGCGCTATGAATTTTTTCCGGAAATTCTGTGAGATCAGTGATGTGGAATCCACATTGTGGATATTATAAATTCTGTAATTAAAAAAAACAAGTCAATACCTTTTAAACTCCGGGCTCAGTCACATTTTCAATTTTCGAAGATAAAATTTTCAAAAGTTATTTCCGGCGGAAGTGACTATCAGTGCGATCAACTTTGACCCTTACTCCACGCCTATTGACTTAAATATTATTTTTCTAGTGGTTTAAGGGTATCCCGGTTCCTACATTTTTCTGCATAGTTATTGTCATAAAAATGCACCAATCAATTGTTATGTTTTCAACGTATAAAAACAACCCAATGACAACAAAAAATTTTCGAAAATTTTGCGTTTTTTCGATGTTTTTCAAGTTTTTTCTCAAAATTATATTCAAAATAACGTTTGTGTCAATTTTTACCACTAAAACTTCAAAATATCGGGTTGACGTGAGCCAACTTTCTCTTCAGTGTTTCCCCAGCTTTCTTTCGAGTCTACTTCGAAAAAATCGAAGCACATTTTTTTTCGGAAATTTTCCACGTGACTTGAAAAATTCATATTTTGGTTTGGGTCGAAATTGCAAAAAAAACGCCACTGTAAAGTTTTTATTTGTTTTAAACTGAGGTTTTGTAATTTGAGCTAATTTGCTAATTTAACCTGGGAGGAGATAAGATTTTTCGAGGCGTAATGTCCAAAAAACGGTGGTTTTTTGCATGTTTCTAGAAAAAATATAGCACTTATCGACAAAAAACGCCGCTGTAAAGTTTTGATAGTAATTATACTGGTGTATCAAACTTAAGGGTTTTTTCATAATAAAACCTGGGAGGAGATAGATTTTCATTTTGCGTATGTCTTTTTTGTTTCGCTTATGTGTCACAGAGAGTTAAGCATACAAAAAAGTTTTGGCACATTTATGATGCAGCTGAAGGCTGGTTCTACAAACTGGCTAATCTGAATAATATCCTTGAAGCAGGTTTGGCTAATATTTATCGGGAAAATGTCAAATTAGGACCGGGATTTTAATATCTTTCTTGTTTCTACATTCAGCGTAAAACCGATGACAAAACTACGTTTTTGGTCAATTTTGGGTTGACCACCCCCTTTAACGAATCTTAAGATTTCACCGCCATTTCAAAAGTTCTCCTGCCGAAACGCTAGTTTTTTTTTTAACATTTTATACATTATGTGTATAATGTGTATAATGTGTATGTATGTATACTATTACTGTATTAGTCTAACAGACTTATAATTTGATCAAAAACTTTGAAAATCTGATTCAAAAATTAGAAATTTGTCAACACAAGGAATAGTATCAAATGAAAAAAAAGTAATTTATTTAACAAAATACCACGTGATAAAATGACTTTTCGCACTGAAATTTCTTGATTTTTGAGTAATTAAAAATAACGAGCCAAGGAGAGTAAATAGCTCTCCGCTTTTTTCTCCTCTAATTATCTTTTATCCTTCTCAAAGAGAGAAGAGCTCTCCCCTCCAACTTCTTCTTTCCATTTGATACAATGATACTTTCAGTCCCTGACCCCTTAAAGCGCATTTTCATCATTTAAAATCTGTCGCTTTAAGGGGTCATAGCCTTTAATTAGAGTCTAAATGCGTAGGCGGAACGACCGAAAACGCAAATTGATATTGGCCAACATCTCGTGCGTGCCAATTTTATCGTATTTTTCGACCTAAAATTTTATTTGCTATCCGATAAGCATAATTTTGGGATTGAGCAGGCATGAGCACCTACTTCAATCATCAATTTGAACAATAAAATGCTATTATACATTATAAAAACGTTTCGAAAAAAAAAAATTCAAAAAATTCTCTCAAAAATTCTGCACAAGTGACTTATCACCATTCGTCAATAAACTAATTAGTTTAAAAGTCGATTTTCGGCCCGGTACTGACCCTACCTATAACTCATATGGGATTAAGGGGGTACCTAACGGTTTTTGAACTTTTAGATCACCGCTCAGAATCAAACGGAACAAGTTTTGACAATTCTGAAAATAACGATGTGCAGATCTATTTTCCTGTTCCCGATTGTGAGGGATTTTTTTTGAGCACCACAGCAGCAGGTGGAAGGATAATTCTAGAACACTAATTTTTTCTATAATGCCTTTTTCTCAAAAACGGTTGAATGGAATTTAATCAAATCTTGTATAAATAATGACTTGTACTTGGACTATAATTAGAGGTTAGATTTTTTACGAAAGTTCGATCGGACTTGTTATAGAATTATGAAAAACCTTTTTTTGTGAAATTTAACAATTTAAAGCTTAATTTTCTCAAAAATGACTCGATAGTTATTTTTTAAATTAAGCATGTTGAGGAAACTTGTCATCTTCATTTCTGGTAAAATTGTTTTTTTTTAAATATGCTCCTATTTACATAAAATTTCATTTAGTTCAACCGGATGCCAATTTTTCAGATTTTCAGAAAAATGAAGTTGATCCGATTCAGTTGAAAATACCACCAAATGAAAGCTGATAGTTAACTGAGTAAAAAATTTGCTTACGTTAAATTAAAATTTTAATCCGATTTATTCTAGAATCATGAAAACGCTAAAATTTCAAATTGAAACGAAATTTTCTAAAAATTGACTCGAAAGATTTTTTTTTAAATTAAGCATTAGTTGGGTAAACTTGTCGTCTTCACTTCTGGTTAACTAGTTTTTTCGATATATGCTCTTTTTTATAGAAAATTGCATTTTAGTTCAACCGGAAGTCAATTTTTGGAGTTTCTAAGAAATTATTTTCGTACGATTGAACTGAAACTACTCTCAAATTAAAGGTACTGCAAAACTAAAGTAAAAAGGAGCTCCTCACTTCTACGTATTTTATGAATTTTTCATTAAAATTGAGGTTTATGTATTTTTTCCCAAAAAAATACTTAGAAAAAACTTCAAAAAACTCTAACATTTTGTGAAAAAAAGCTCGAAATTTTTTTATGATAAGAGCAGAAATGTATTTTGTGGCCTTCCTGAGACTATTTGGTGCATTTATTATTTCCCTAACTCAAATTGAAAAACCACCACTTTTTTTGGTGAAAAACGACTTTTTTATGTATTCTTCCTCAAGGTTTGTAATCAGACGACGATTTGCTTTAAAATCTTACAAGTACATTCATTTTAGTGATCGCTTCAAGGTTTAATGCTCAGTTGAAATTTGCAAGAAAATATATTTTTTAGTTTCAAATATTGAGCTTAAATTATTTAAAAAAATAATTTATTTGCTGTACGTATGGCAAAATATCAGATGATAAAAACACCCTGTACTCAAACGTCCTGACACCTATGATTTGACAAATTTTGTCAAGACGTTTGCGATATTGTCAGATCGTTTCAGTAACAGTCAGGAGTCCTGAGTCAGGACGTTTGAAGCATATGTTTTTTAGTTTATTTAAGCTTTTTATCGAATTTTACGAAAATTAGCGAATAAAACTGTGATTTTTCATTATTGGTCGTCCAAGTTTTAAAGAAAAATACGATAAAAACTTCTTGAGCACAATTTAAAAGCTTTATTTCTTTTTGAATAGTATGTACAGCTTAGTTAAATGTTTAAAATAAGTACAGCATAGAGAATACTGTATAGTGCGTGCATATAATTTTCCCAACCGAAATGCCCCTCAGTAGTAATAGTGTATCCACACCGTTTACATTTTGGCTTTGGCACCGACCTATCCGATTGGGTTCTAAGATAGCTCAATAATTTTAAGTCAAAATGACCACACATATTTAGAGAAAAATTAAAATAAAATTGGTCTAATGAGACCATTTTTCTAATTTTAATCTGTTCAAAAACTAAAAATAAATATCAAATGCTTTAAAAAAATGGTCCGATTCGGACCAATTGGTTTGTTAAAAATTTTTCCTCATATCTTTGGTCATTTTCAGCTATCTCAGACAGCTCTGAGAACTAAATTGGATAAGTCGTTCTCAAAAGCCAAAATATAAGCTGTGTGGATACCATTATTACTTCTGAGAGGCACTTTTCTTGGGAAAGGATATCCGTTTATTAACATAATTATGTATTTTGAAAACCGAATAAAGATGTTCTCCATAATGTAGCCAATTTTACTTAAAATCATATTTTAATGCAAAAAAATAAGTACGATGTATCATAATTTTTAGAATGCGCATTAAGGGGACAATTTTTTTTCTCGAAAATCTGTCGCTTTAAGTGGTCATAGGGGATTAAGCGCGCTTTAAGGGGATTTAAGGGGACCACTTTAAAGGGGTCAGGGACTGTAGGGTCTACGGGAATTGACTGTCATGATCACTTTCTGCGACCACCAACCCTGTTACTTTTTAGATCATTCACATTCGTGAAGCGGAATTTTTTAATGAGAATTTTTAAAGTCACAACCGTGAGAGTTTCACTATATTTTTTTCAAATATGAATCTTGATAAAAAGGAAATCCTAGCCGTTTCTACTCGAGAATTAACGTTGTATCATATTTTCAGATTCTTTTATACATTTTTTAATCTCAATTATTTGACAAGTGTCGAAAGAGCAATTCATTATTATCGAGAAAGTTCTTATACCAATCTTTTATGTCGAAAACTGATGACCGATTTGAGAATCTGTCAGAAATATTTTTCATTGCGTTATCATTTTCAAACACACAAACTTCGAAAGTACAAGCGCATATGTAGGAACGATTTTCACTTTATTTCGAGTAAAGTTAAATATTTATGTTAATCAAATGATTTTGGTCATCTTTAAAAAGTACACAATGTCAGACAATTAATTTCAAAACCTGTTATTAGACCAGTCAACGTCATTTTTCAGCACGTTTATCATCACAAAATGCGCAAAAAACGATTTAAATAAGAAACTCTGAATGTTTAAAATTGGTACCGATTCCATTTGCCCATCTTGTAACGAATTCTGAGTCTGATGATTTTTTAAAATAAATTCAAGATGAGAATAGGAACCTCACATTACGCGAGTCTATTGACAGTTGAAATACCGATAGCAAGAACAAAATCTGCTGACTTGAAACCGAACGGTTAATAAAAATGTTTTTTTGACTTTCTTAATTTAATAATCGAAAACGTTTAAATTTGGTCAGAAATATATCATTTATATCGATATATTCCCGACTCTTTATAAGGACGATAGAACAAATCTAAGATGTTGTTGTAGACGCACACTACAGTTTGTTTTCCATAAAGGCGAGTGACTTAAACAATAAGAATTAAGTTAAAATTTTAAGCTTAACAAAAAACAAAATACTATTTAGAAAGAAATATCCTTTGAACTGTGAATCGTAAAACATTTTTAAAGGGTTGTAGGGTTGTCACGATGTTATTTCTTCGCCTTTTTGACCCCTGAAAATTTTTGAGGTCTTTTTGTTCATACACGAAATTCATGGTCGATCGAAGGGCTCATTTTGAGGCAATATTTTCTCAAATGGCCCAGGAATTGTTCCTACACATATGTTTATTAATATTCACTACAATCGCACGTTTAAAAATTAGAAAATGCATGATTGACTACAATTATTTTTAATTGGACATTCTCCAAAATACTTAATTATTCAAATATTTTACTTGGAACTGAAAGTTTTGATGACATAATTTGATGAAAGATCCAAAGTAACTTAAAATATTAAATTAAAATAATTGAATTGTTGATACATAAATATTTTGTAGAATATTTAGTTTTCAAAACGAATTATTTTTTGAAAATGTTTATGAGTAAACTAGGCTTATCCAAGTCGAGAACGAAAAAGAGTGTTGATGTTTAAAAACTTGACGAAATTCGTACAAAAAATTTTTGGATTAAATATCAGGGATTTTTATCAACATGTCCCTCTATTACACTTTGCTTAAAATGCGTAGCCACAACGTTGAAATCACACGTTAAAAAAGTAGTGGCTACGCATTGTAAGCAAAGTGTAATAAAGGAATATGACCTAGTTCAGCCCGAGGCGAAGAATCATGTATTCAAGAAAAATTTGTTAGATTTTATTATTTTTATCGAAATTATCGATTCCGAATAAAATTTGATGAAATTTCCCATAAACTGTTAAAAACGAAGGTGTTTAGTGAGGATCAACAGCAATATTATTGGTACAATATCGATCAATAAAAACAAAAAGTTTGAATTTCAACTGCATGTATAAAATTTAAAATTTTTAATCATCGTGAAAAACCTTTTTACCGATTATAGCAGCCTCTCATCAAAAAATGGAAATAAAAATTAACAAGCGATCGAGATGTTATAAGTCCCCTCACATCCATATCCATTTAAGAAAACACCTGGAGATCAGAGACCAGACACTGAAGGTTGCTTCTGCGTGAGTCTTTTTTTAGGAAAAATTTTCTAGATCTGCTCAGTTCACGCAGAATAATTTTCAATATTTTATCTGACGTCTTTCTGAAAGACTCTTTCAGTTAATTAGTAGTTCTTCATAAGTGATTTCGATTAATTGCGTGGGTATGGTATAATTTTCGAAAAACACCTGTAGATTGAAGACCGAAAATTGCAGGCTATATCTGAGGAAGTCACGATTCGAAAATTAAATTGTTAATCTCCTCTGACATTTATTGTTGTTCTGACGTCTCTAATTTTCTCAAAAATGGATTGCGTAGGTTGAAGGTCACTTTGTGAATGTCACAGTGACATTGTCACTATTTGACTGGGTTAAGAAACTCTAAATATTAATTAACCTCCTCACACCCAGAAACGAGAACTTCGTATCAAGGATTAAACAACAGTAAAGTTGCTACAGTTTTACTTTTCGCGTGATGAGAGCCCAAAGAAGCGTCCCCGAATGGCGTTTTGGGTGTAAGCGGATTAACGAATTTATTCTGATTTTTTTTTTGACCTGCACGTCATTTTTTAGCAATATTTATTGTATTTGAGGAAAAATTAAAAATCTCAGAGAAATTAAATCTGCGGATTGTCTGCCCCGTTTTTTTAGAAAAAATCAGAAATAATTTTTACCGAAATTTTTCTATGAAGCGTTTTAAAGCCTGAACCTTTCTTAATAGAAATATCAGCCAATTTGATACGAATAATCCATAGTTTTTTAGGAACTATCGGACAGACAATCCCAAATTTTTTGTGATTTTTAATGTTTTATCGAAGAAAAAAAATATGATTAAAAAATGGTGTGCAGATGCAAAAGCGAACCTTAATCAGGAAAACTCGTTAAAGATATTGTGAATATTCAAATAACACTAAAGAGTGGAATTTATTTATTTTGTCGAATATTTGAGTACACCGGGCTTGCCGATAGAGCTTGCCTATACCGAGCTTGCCGATCAAAGCTTGCCTATCACCGAGCTTGACGAAACAGAGCTTGCCGACCATCGAGTTTGCCGACCACCGAACTTGCCGATACCGAACTTGCCTAAACCGAGCTTGCCTTTCACCAAGCTTGCCGATACCGAGCTTGCCTATCAACGAACTTGCTGATACCGAGCTTGCCTATCACCGAACTTGCCTAAACCGAACATGCCGATCACCGAACTTGCCGACCATCGATCTTGCCGAATCTGAACTTTTTCAAACCGAGCTAGCCTATACCCAGCTTGCCTGAACCAAACTTGCCGAATCGAAACTTTTCAAACCGAGCTTGCCTACATCGAGCTTGCCGAATCTGAAGTTTTTCAAACCAAGCTTGCCTAAACCGAGCTTGCCTGAACGGAGCTAGCCTAAACCGAGCTTGCCGAATCTGAAGTGTTATAAACCGAGCTTGCCCAAATCGAGCTTGCCGAATTTAAAGTTTTTCAAACCGAGCTTGCCAAAACCGAGCTTGCTTAAACCGAGCTTGCCGAATCTGAAGTTTTTCGAACCGAGCTTGCCTAAACCGAGCTTGCCGAATCTTAAGTTTTTCAAACCGAGCTTGCCCAAGCCGAGCTTGCCTGAACCGAGCTTGCGGATTCTGAACTTTTTCAAACCAAGCTTGCCCAAACCGAGCTTGCCGAATCTGAAGTTCTTCAAACCGAGCTTGCCTAAACCAAGCTTGCCGAATCTGAAGTTTTTCAAACCGAGCTTGCCCAAACCGAGCTTGCCTAAACCGAGCTTGGCTGAACCGAGCTTGCCGATTCTGAACTTTTTCAAACCAAGCTTGCCTAAACCGAGCTTGCCGAATCTGAAATTTTTCAAACCAAGCTTTCCTAAACCGAGCTTGCCGAATCTGAACTTTTTCAAACCGAGCTTGCCCAAATAGAGCTTGCCGAATCTGAAGTTTTTTAAACCGAGCTTGCCCAAACCGAGCTTGCCTCAACCTAGCTTGCCGAATCTAAAGTTTACCAAACCGAGCTTGCCCAAACCGAGCTTGTCTGAACCGAGCTTGCCGATTCTGAACTTTTCAAACCGAGCTTGCCCAAACCAAGCTTGCCGAATCTAAAATTTTTCAAACTTAGCTTTCCTAAACTGAGCTTGCCTACATCGAGCTTGCCGAATCTGAAGTTTTGCAAACCGAGCTTGCCCAAACCGAGCTTGCCTAAACCGAGCTTGCCTGAACCGAGCTTGCCGATTCTAAACTTCTCAAACCGAGCTTGCCCAGACCGAGCTTGCCCAGACCGAGCTTGCCGAATCTAAAATTTTTCAAAGCAATCTTTCCTAAACCGAGCTTGCCGAATCTGAACTTTTACTAACCGAGCTTGCCCAAACCCAGCTCGCCGAATCTGAACTGTTTCAAACCTTTCGTTCCTTATAATAAACCGATTAATCAAAAACCGCAAAACAGTTTGCGCTGTCAAAAATCATTTTATGAGAATGAAAAAATGTATGCTTAGTTAAAATAAAAATTTCGAGCTCTTTCGCACAAGCTGGAATCCAAAGGAAGTATTGCCGATCGGGCCAGCTGATCGATATGCGTGGTATGAGATAATGAAGCATATGTTTGATTTTCTTAGCACATTTTGATTAAGATCAGTTTTCAGCCGCTACAAGGCGTTAAAATCTCGGTTATAAAAGATAGTTTTTTGTCGATTTCTTCATTCGATGACAAAAAATGCCTTATTTTACAGAAGAGGAACTCGAATATTTGTATTACTATGAAGACAAAATAAAATTTTAAAACAACGTTTGTTATAATTGAACCGCTAAGACTTCAAAATAATAACTCGACGTGAGCCAACTTTCTGATCAGTGTTGCTGTAGCTTCCATTTAAATCTTCGTTCGAAAAAAATCGAAGCATATTTTTTTTCGAATTTATCTCAAAAATTGAAAAATCACTCACGAAAAAATAAAAAGAGTTCCGATGGTGGAAATTTTTTTATTATTTTTTTAAAGATACTCAAAAGACTTTCCTAAAAACTCAGTTCCTCAGATTGCATCGTTTAAACTGTTTGAGCAGTTTTAACTGTTGACGCATTTTAGAGTTTTTTGAGAGAAATTCTCGAAAAAAGTAAGATAAATAATTTTTGAACCAGAAGTCCTGAAAAATTTTTACTGACATTTTTGAAATCATCGTGGCAAACTCTAAGTTGGGTTTGTTGAATAAATTTCCAAGCTTTTTTTCATCCGATTCCAGCGGATTCAAAATTTTTTAGCACCACTAAAGTGGTGCGGAGCTTCCGTTAAAAACATTTTGAAAAAATGCCTTATTTTTCGTTCAATTTTTCTTCTATATTTCTTTCAAATCAACGAAAACACTCTTCAAAATGGCCACTTTAACTTTCGCGTAGATGACCGAAATTGTTTTATATGCTATTAGAAAAATCATTTGACATGGTTTTGTAGTTTTTGGTCAAAAATATTTGGGAATATTTCAAAAATTTTCCTCATTTCTTATTAAAAATGTTTAAACATATTTTTTTGGAATCATTAGCTGAAAATATTTGGAAAACCCACTTTAACTTTAAGGGGTGGCATCGATCCGGCAGATTGGTACATTTTTTCAAAGCGATAAATGAAAGAAAAAAAAGGTGAAAATTAATTTTTTTATTTTTTATCATCAATAAAAGTGTCCATTCTTGCAAACGTTATTATTTTTAATTTCTAAACATAACTAATTATCTGGGAAAATATAAAAAAAACACTTTTCACGGTACATCCATTTCCAACTAAACTCGACTACAGATTTTTTTTAAAGACGATATTAATTAACTTCTGACATTGACGAGTGTGATGCGCTGAAAAGTCTTGTTTTTATGTTGCTAATTAAAAAATTTCCTTGATATGAAAGTTTTTTCCGTTGAAAAATGGTCAAAAATGGCAAAAAGTAGAGAAAAACAACTTTTTTTGAAATAAAAATTGACCTTCAATTGCGTTTTGATATTCAGAAATGTTCTTACTATCTAAAGAAATGGCGCCTATTACACCCACAAGTTCATTTGGAATTTTTGACCAGCATAAAATTTNACGAAAAAATTAGTTGGCTTACTTTTTTCCGCTTAATATCGTTAGCTGAACCAAAATAATGTGCATCTAATTATAAAATAATTTTTCCTATTTTAGGGAAGATTTGAGTCCGAACTTTATTTTTTGAATTCGTAAAATTTAAAAAAAAATCAAAGCCTCATGAAAATTTCCTATTTTTTGTACAAAATTTTTCTGATTGTTTTTTTGAAATCTGTGAATAAAGCAAAAAAATAGCCACTTTTTTCATGCATGTCTACATATTTTCTGACTGCTGTTTGAAAAACATAATATGTTATTTCTCATTTTTTGTCGACTTTTTAGAAAAGTTATGAAATTTTCCGCAAGTCAAGTCCAAAATTTTTGATTAGTCGTTTTTTGAACTCTCTATAAAAAATCAGGCAGAGTCACATATAAATGTTCTGGTATCTATTAAATATCCGTATGTCAACTAATGAGTTGGTCGCGCGATTTTCATTTCTAAACTATCGATGAAATTTTTAACGCTCGGTGGTACTCAATAAGTGCCATTTGGCACTAATATTTTAAAATTTTATGCTGGTCAAAAATTCAAATAACTTGTGGGTGTAATAGGCGCCATTTCTTTAGATAGTAAGAACATTTTGAATATCAAAACGCAATTGAAGGTCAATTTTTATTTCAAAAAATTGTTGTTTTCTACTTTTTGCCATTTTTGACCATTTTTCACGGAAAAAAACTTCAATAGTGACTCCAGTCTGCCGAGTCGATGCCACCCCCTTAAGGGCCTCAGTGCATGTTTGCAGATTTGCACTTTTTCAATTTTTTTTGTGTTCATAGGAAACTTTTTGCCACTTCATAATTTTTGTATAAAAAGTTTTTCAAACGTAAGTTGCCACTTTCGAGCTCACTTTGTTTAATTAATCTGTTTTTTCAGATCGTTTATTTTTACTTTATAAATCGTCTTTTGTAAAAACACTAAAAAAACGCGCGTTTGCTTCCATGGGGTCTAAATTACATTAAAATTTTTTTTTCTTTTTATTAATAAGAAGCTCCAAAAAATGGTCTGGACCACCATCGAAAATTTCAGCACATCGAAAGAAATATTTATTTTCATGAGTTTAATTTATTTAATTTTACACGGTGGATGGGTCGGCTTACCAATTAGGCAAATCTCGGTAAAATAATTTTTTTTAATTTTTGATTAAAGAGGGCTTAAGTTTATTTCGCGCAAACCGTATTCTCATTCAAAAAAGTATTATTCAGAGTATAAACAAGAGCGAAGAAACAAAAACGTAGACATGTTCAAATATAGTGAAAGTAGGCATTCCTTATATTTTCAACTAAGGATTCAACATACAATGTGTAAGATTTTTCCCTTTTTTTTTCCAAATTGAGAACGCTTTAGCTTAACATTAATGTAAATGGTTAATTACGCAAAAACCTACGTCTTTCTCAGATTCAACCAATAAAAACGTCGGGAATCAAGTGTCTTCAATTTGGAAAAAAGAAGAAAAAAACCTTCCACCTGTAAATTAGTTTGAAAAATTTTGAACCAGAAATGAGGAAAAATTTAAAAATATTTCCAAAAAGTTTCGACCAAAAATCTCAAAAGTGTCATATGATATTTTAAATAGCATAGAAAAAATATGTGGTCACCTACGCGAAAAGTAAAGTACCATATTGAAGAGTTTTTTGTTGATTTGAAACAAATAATGCAAAAATATTTGACACAAAAATAAGGCATTTTTTTTGATAATGTTTGGAAGTTTTTTCGAAAATTTCTCATAATTTGTCGAATTCGGAAAGTTTAATTCGAACTCAAAATTTTATTTAAAAGCAATAATTGGAAATGCTGTAGTTACAAAAATTGCCTGGATTATGAAACATCATTTAGATGGTATATTTAGCAGAATATATAA
This sequence comes from Oikopleura vanhoeffeni, assembly GCA_004367855.1. NCBI lineage: Eukaryota > Metazoa > Chordata > Appendicularia > Copelata > Oikopleuridae > Oikopleura > Oikopleura vanhoeffeni. Next base: position 35,589 of record SCLH01000765.1, on the reverse strand, counting down.
ACCCAGTAAAAAGTTTTTCATAAAGAGCCCATATCCACGGATATCCGTATGTGTAAAAATGCAGCGAGGTCCTTAATTACATATGTCCTCGTTTTGTTTCTTCGCTCTTGTTATACTCCGAATCATAATTTTTGCAACAAAACTATGGTTTAGTAAAAATCAATTGAAGCCCTTATTTACCCAGAATAAAAAAAATGATTTTACCAAAACTTGCCAAATTGGTAAGCCGACTCATCCACCACGTAAAATTTAATAAATTTGGTTCATAAAAAAAAATTTCTTTCGATGTGCCAAAATTTGTTTCTTTCGCCTTTTTTCGAAAATTTAAATTTTCGATTTGTACGTATAAATCGTTCAAAATTCAATTAAATAAATTTTAGCTGGTGGTCGAGACCGTTTTTGAAAGCTCCAAATTAATATAAACAAATAGAGAAAATGTAACTTTAATTTAAGCACCTTTGATAGCGAACGCGCGTTTTTGAGTTTTTTTTCGAAAGACGATTTATAAAGTAAAAATGATCGATCTGAAAAAACAGATTAAATGAAGTAAGCGCAAAAGTGGCAACTTTTCTTCGAAAATGTTTTTATCCGAAAATTTTGAAGTGGCAAAAAGTTTCCCATGAGGAAAAAAAATAAAAAAACTGCAAATCTGTCAAAATGAAATTAGTATGTTATTAAGTGGGTCATTAATAAACCCAGATAACTGGTCCTTTAAATAATTCACGTTGGTCGACAATCACCTGTAACACCCTCCTTTAGCATCTCGCGTGGACATTCTATGCCTTTGTTAGCTAATACCGTCAGTTAAAAGTTGACTACGGGAAACACATCCCAAGGACACAATTTAATATGATTTTATCAGCGATGTTGGAAATTTCAATATTTTATAACAAGAACCCAGAAGTAAATTTGAATTCAGTATACAAAATTATAAATAAATCTGAAAAATTTATAATTCGAACTAAGATTCTTACGAAGGATAATCTCACTCAGCCCAAATAGTCACTAAATGTTAGTGTCAGAATGTTTGAATAAGCTGCCCACGCTGATTATTTCGCGGGTAAAATTCTAACCATGACGAAAAAATTTGGAATTGAAATGAATTAATTTCAAAATTTCTATAATCTGTTTAATGGATAATCGTTCTGGGCAAATAAAATGTTTTGCAATGAAATAAATATTTAAAGTTGAAAAATAGAATTAAAACAAAAAAACCGACTAGAGCCACCTTTGAAGATGTAAAAAGTCCCAAATATAAAATTTTGTTTGTTTGGTGAGAAGCATCGGTTAAAGTTTAAAATGGGTGGTAAACCTTAACCATCCGACAACATATAATTAACTTTAAAGCTCATAATTAACTCTCAGAGGCGCCAATGAACTTTTTGATGCCAATTAAATAAATGATAAAAATCAAAATTTATCGAAAATCACAACCAGCTACTGGTTACCAGTATGTGACGAAATAGTCTGTGACTAAAAAATCTATTTTGGTAATAAATGCAAGAAGTAATAATTTTTTATTAAATATTAATTAATGAAACAAAAAACGGCTGATCAAAAACTCAAAACAATGTTCACTGCACCAAGGATTCACAGAATATCTTGGGTATATTTTCTATATTATACTTTACCGATTAATTTTCACCAGCCGCTGATTATGAAAACACCAAAAATCCTACGTTTCAAAATGACCAAAAAAAATTCTCTACAGAGATAGCTTAAAACGAGTACACCGGGCTTGCCGAAACCGAGCTTGCCGACCACCGAACTTGCCTGAACCGAGCTTGCCTACCACCAAACTTGCCGAAACCGAGCTTGCCGATCACCGAGCTTGCCTATACCGAGCTTGCGATCACCAACTTGCCTAAACCGAACTTGCCTAAACCGAGATTGCCGATACCGAACTTGCCTAAACCGAGCTTGCCTACTACCGAGCTTGCCGATCACCGAACTTGCCTAAACCGAGCTTGCCGATCACCGAACTTGCCTAAACAGAGCTCGCCGAAACCGAGCTTGCCGCATGGAATCTAAAATTGTTCAAACCGAGCTTGCCGAATATGAAATTTTTCAAACCGAGCTTGCCTAAACAGAGCTTGCCCAATCTGAACTTTTCAAACCGAGCTTGCCGAATCTGATTTTTCAAACCGAGCTTGCCGAATCTGAAATTTTCAAACCGAGCTTGCCGGAACCGAGCTTGCCGAACCGAGCTTGCCGAATCTGAAAATTTTCAAACCGAGCTTGCCGAATCCGAACTTTTTCAAACCGAGCTTGCCGAATCTGTAATTTTTCAAACCGAGCTGCCGAATCTAAACTTTTTCAAACCGAGCTTGCCGAATCTGAAATTTTTCAAACCGAGCTTGCCGAAACCAAGCTTGCCGAATCTGAACTTTTTCAAACCGAGCTTGCCGAATCTGAGCTTTTTAAACCGAGCTTGCCGAATCTGAACTTTTTCAAACCGAGCTTGCTGAAACCGAGCTTGCCGAATCTGAACTTTTTTCAAATCGAGCTTGCCGAATCTGAAAAAGACGGAAACGACGGTTTAAAATTTTCTTGATGAACCCTAATTAATGGTCGGTAACACATGAAAAATAGCTATGATTTTTTCATTTGGGCTCTATGATGTAAATCAAAAGCGGTTACCGAACGACCTGTTATTTGGTTTTAAAAAATGCGCGATAACGGAAACCATGGTAGCTGGACATTTTGGTTTTCGCCAATCATTTTAAATTACTGAATTACCCAGAAAATATTTACAAGTTTTATAATCAACTGAGAATTCTGAAACTCGCCAAACTTATTTTCGAGAAAAATATAAAATTTTTATTTTTTTTCGAGATTTTAAAAATCTTAATAAAAACTAGACAAGATACGAACTTCTAGTTTTGATTTTGAGATTCGCCGTATTTCATTTAGTTAAAATAAATATATTTTTGTCAAAAACGGTTTTCCAACGACCTTAAATTAGGTTGCAAATAATGCGCCGATAACGGAGAACCGTGGTAGCTAAGACATTTTGGTATCTGCCAATCATTTTTGAATTACTGAATTACCCAGAAAATATTTACAGTTTTTTTCTTAGCATACACAGTTCCACAAAAGCTTGCCCTGACCACCCCCTGAATTATTGGTACAAATGAAAATTTCTTTAATTTATGGTCTCATAATTCATATTTGTTCATCATAAAAAATTTCCTTGAGTCCCTATTATTAACTGCAGATAAATTATCCCATCACAAACAAATTTATTTAACTACATTAAAACCCTTTCAATCATGTATATGCTAAATAAGCATTGCTAATAAACTATCGACTATAGAAAGGTGTTTCAATCTGATTTTCCGAATTCTCTAGTTCGTGTCGAGCAACCGAGCAATTTCTTCACTTCATATTTGAGATAAATGAACTATATTAATAATTATTATTATAAATACAGAGACAAAACAGAAATTTTGATTTGAAATTTAACAAAGAAGACAACAAACTGTAAGTAAATTACGCAAGAGCTTATACTGTAGTAATTATATAAGGCTCAATTCGGTGAGGTTTTGGAAATTAACAACCTATCAAAAAGTCAATTTTACTTCAAAAAATCATCAAAAAACTTTTTGAAGATTCCAAAATACCGGGTCTTAATCTGTTTTACTGGTTATAAAAGATTTTTATAAAACTAAGTGTATATTTTGAAATAAATTCAATTAGTGAAATAAACCACTATAAATTATATGCTATTTGTTTTAATTAAGGGTTGGTCGTTCTTTTTCGGTTTTAAAAAATTCAGATTCGGCAAGCTTCGGTTTTGAAAATTTTCAGATTCGGCAAGCTCGGTTTGAAAAAGTTCAGATTCGGCAGCTCGGTTTCCGGCCAAGTTCGGTGGTCGCCAAGCTCGGTATTCGGCAAGTTCTGTGTAGGCAAGCTCGGTTTAGGCAGTTCGGTATCGGCAAGCTCGGTGATCGGCAAGCTCGGTTGAGGCAAGTTCGTTAGGCAAGTTCGGATAGGCAAGCTCGGTGATCGGCAAGTTCGGTATCGGCAACTTCGGTTGTCGGCAAGCTCGGTTTCGGCAAGTTCGGTGGTCGCCAAGCTCGGTATCGGCAAGTTCGGTGGTAGGCAAGCTCGGTTTAGGCAAGTTCGGTATCGGCAAGCTCGGTGATCGGCAACTCGGTTGTAAGCAAGTTCGTTTAGGCAATCGGTATAGGCAAGCTCGGTGATCGGCAAGTTCGGTATCGGCAAGTTCGGTTGTCGGCAAGCTCGGTGTTCGGCAAGCTCTGTATCGGCAAGGTCGGTGATCGCAAGCTCTGATCGGCAAGCTCGGTTTTCGCAAGCTCGGTTTAGGCAAGCTCTTTCGGCAAGCCCGGTGTACTCCTTTAAAACATCGGTACCCATTTTGAGTTTTGAAATTTATTATTTCAAATTGTCCAAAACAGTGAATCAATACTGCATTTTTTGAAAATTTTCGTAACTTCAAATCTTTTGTTAATAAAGTTTTATTATTATCGAAAAAATAGGACGTATGCGTAGTGAGATGACTGGTTTATTAAGACAGAACCAAAGAATTTGAGGAATTATCTAGGATAAAAATATAGCTCAAATCAAAAAGCATATGACAAAATTTGTTTTGCATAATGATGTTTTTATCTTCAAGATATATTGACGAAGATCAGATTCAATTATTTGTTAAGGACAACATGTATATTTCATCGTTTCGGTCCGAGATATCCTCCCTTTCACACTATTCGGAATATCCCGGCCCTGTATAGCAAACGTATTGGTTTTGAGTAGTAGGGCCGGGGTATTCCAGATAGTGTGATAAGGGGATATGCATTTCCTTATTTTTATTATTTACTTTTAATTCAAATTAAAAAAAGTCGACCCGATCCGATCAAGTTCGATCCGATCAAGTTCGATCCGATCCTATCAGGTTATGCCGACCCCAGCATTGCAGGTTAATGAATTTGAGGATTTTCTATCAAAAAATATTATTTGAAGTATTCAATCGGCAAGCGTTGCGAATTATATTCTCATAATATGAAATTAATAATCTTTATTTCAGTCTTACATACGAGTTAATATTCTCTATTTATACAGTGAGTTTATATTTATAGAATGTTATCAGGTTGTGCAACTCACATAAAAAAATTGATATTTTTTATTAAACTTTGATTTCCAATTTTTTTTTTTAAAATGAGCGGGTAAGTCTTGAAGTATTCCGTCTAAGGACCTAATAAACATAATTTTTTGAAAATTTTCAACTCACATAGATTATGCGGCAAAGTCTTTTCCGCATTGACTTTACATACCTTTTAAGCCTAACCGGAGTCATAATAAGCTTTCAAACAAACAACCTCCCAAGAAAAATAGTAACCAAATGTCACTCAGGAATAAACATCAATAAAATTTTTTTATTGAGTCAAAATATTATTGCCCCATTCTGACCTTTAGTACAAAGGCTATGGATAGCACTTCCACCATTAATATCGACTTATAGAAATAATGGGTGGATTGTTCTGAAACTTCTTGGGGGTTAATAATATATTAAAAAATGGAAAAAAAAATTATGAAAAACAATTTTGGTAGTCACGTGATCAAAATATAGCGATTTTTCGTTTTTTCAGTATTTAATTAATATAAAACAGATGCCAAATCGGTAGTTTTTGAGTCAACGTCACTTATGAATGAAATTAACACACTTTTTGGGAAAAAAATAAAAATTTTCGAAATTATGATTTTTTGGCTCCCAAACCTCGATTTTTCGAGAAAAAAAACGTCAAAGTAAGAAAAAAGGGATGCCCGTTTGATCGGACAAAAATTCGGTCGATTTTGGCCGAAAATGGAATGGTGGAAGTGCTAGCTATGGACCATGGATAAAGCTGAATTATTTAAAACAATTAAATAATATTTATTTAATTTTTCGGTTGAATACATTTGTCATTTGAAGTAAATAATACAAAATTATTTTTGACAGCCGATTATTGTTTAAATTTAAAGAGTTTAGATTAATTTAAACGCAAGAAAAATTGAATTATTCTTGTTGAGTTTTGCATCAATTTGACCAGGGCTCACAAAATTAGCATTTCGAGAGTATTTGACCTTAAAAAAATTCAAACACGGTGTTCGAGTCAAAGTGGAACATTGTGTTTCAAACTGTTTATTGAAAAAAAGGACGGAACGCGTTTCGATCCGACCGGGCAATGAAATGCGTGGTCGCGAACAGTGACTTTCTTTTTTACACATCTGATGTTCCGTTTCATTAAATAATAAGTTTTTTACTTTTATTGAATATCGAAAATCACAATGTATATTTACAAAAGTTACCACATGTACCACTGCGGAGAAAAACTAAGGAATTCAAAACGCGGTGACTTATTAACATTTGCTATTTGTCATAAATTTGAGTCACAAAAATTTAATTTTACATTTGAAGATTTTCAAATAATTATACAAAAAAATTGCAAATTGTTATGCAAATTTGCAACTTTGTTTTCAAGTATTCTCACATATAAATAGACAAAAACACGAAACCACTAAAAATGACCACAGGTTACGCTATAATGCAGAATTTTTAAATTTTGAGCAGACAACTACCATTTTCCACCGGTGAGGAAAACCAGGACCTCCAGGTATATTCAGATTCGCAGGTCATTTTCAACTCTCAACGAAATGTCATTTCCGGCAATAAAATTTTTGGCAACTAAGCACTCGCATTTCACAATATGAAAAAATTAATTTTTGTTGAAATTCTAACAACAAAAATTGATTTTTTTGTTAAGATGAGGTTAAAAATTCAGCTCAATTATAGAAACTAGCGTTGATGATAATCGATGTAAAATCAATCATGATCATAAAGTTCCTGATTATAATTTGCCAAAATTAAGGCAAAACTCTATTTAATTTGAAAGTGGATAAAATTAAAAATTAACATCTATTTGTAGAATTATGCAAATAATTTATACACAGGAGATCGGCCTAATGTCGCCAGAAATTTACTTCCAAAACAAATTGGCGATAGTGGTCAATTTCGGCGATATTGACACTTTTAGGTGTTTTTAATCATGTATAAGTTTGAAAAGTTGTTCCATTTTGAAATCGACTCATAAAAATAATGTCTGAATATGTCTGATTTTTTTTGAAGCTAATGACAAACGAAATCGAAAAAAATAACAAAAGAAAATTGCTAGTCACGTGATTTAAATAAAGCGATTTTACATATTTTCAGTATCTGATTATTTTCAAACAAATGTCGAATCGGTAAGTTTTAGTATCACACCATTTATGAGTATAATTAACACAATTATATTAAAAAAAAAGAAATTTTAAAATTTTAGATTTTGTGGTTCTCAAACTTCAATTTTTCATTCAAAAAAATCAGAAAATTAAAATAAAAGGATCGCCGTTAACGCTAAAAAAATTTATTGTATGACCAAACTAAGCGACTTGTTAAATTGGTGGATTGTGACTCAAAATCAAATGGTGGATACGCTTAGCGTATAACGCTACCTTGGTGGATATATATTTACTGAATTTACAATGTTGTTAAGGATGTGGGCGACGATAATTGAGATTTCTCAAAAAACTTTTTTGAGTGTCCCATTTTGTAGAGAATTTTTCACTGAGTTTCTGAAAGCCTAGGATTTTTTCTGAATTTTTATTTTTTTTCAAAAAAAAAATAAGTTTGAGATTTTTTTTCCAAAAAAAGTGAAATTCATATATTTCTCAGAAAACTTCTTTGATTGCCTGTCGTTCCTGGGACTTTAGAAAAAACGGAAAAGGGCTTTCGTTCGGACCCTAATCCTGGCTTTGCGGTGAATTTGACATACAAATAAAAAAAAATTCTATATATTTTCAAGGAGGAGTAGGCTTTTGCGTGAGGCTTCAAAATACGCTGTTTTGACCACCAGAGACAAAATTTAAAAAAAATTTCTTCCGCTCGGAGATGCGCATTCATATGTAGGTTGAGGTATCAGATGCTCTGAATACTACTGGCACCTTTCTTAAGAGTTGTACTACGTATTTGGAAAACAAAATTATTATTTCTGAAGCCAGGTTTCTCAGAAACTTCACTCGAAAATGTGTAAAAAAGAGCCCAATTATCGTCGCCCACATCCTTAAACATCATTCTTTTATCAATTTTGTCAAAATATTGGAATGAAGCAACAAATTAAACATTCAACGAAAATATTTTAAATCGTTAATTATAATCGATTGATCATAATCATTATGTCCTTAATTGACCTACTGTCGAAATAAAGACAAAAATTAATAAAAAATGAACTCAATTTTGCATAATTATCTTAATTATTCATATTGTATTTGTTTTGCAATAAAAAAACATATTCAAAAAAACAAACACTTCAAATAGGTGGCCATATCAGATAATCTGCGCACTACTAAAATGTACACGGAGTAACCCTGAGGTCATACACTTAGTCTCCCAAAGATACCTTAGAATGTTGTTAGCTAGGTTGTTAAAGAATGTTAACCAAAACCATTTGAAACATTTATAATTTCATTTGTCTCGAATCAAAAAAAACATTAAATATCATTTGAATTGTTATTTATTACTTCAAACCTAAACAAGATTTTAACATAAATTTTAATGACATAGACTTTAAGTTACCCAAGGGCATGACTTAAAATGATTTTTTCTTTATTACAATGAAATGAAAAATTTAGATTGTGCTGTCAAAATTTTAAGATTTTTTGGACCATTTCAAAGATCGTATGTTTAATAAACCGGTACTTGAAGTTAACCGGGCAAATTTTTAGAGTTATATTTTTCACACCTTGCATTCAAAACTGTGATTCCTTGTAATTAGTGAGCAAATAAACATTGAAAAAATTAAATGTTTCGCTTGTCAATTTTCACACTGCAAAACTCTGAGAAATAAATGAAAAAATTTTGTTTTCTGCATTTTTGGCCAAGCAAAGTTGTTGAAAGGTAGTAACATACATTGTGAAAAAATAGACAGATACTAACCTAAAAGCATGACTAAGAATTAAATTATTTAATTTATTATTTGATAAATATTCGTTTTATTTTTTGCGGAAGCATTAATTAGCTTATTGTATAGGGATTATATTTACAAATTTCGCCCTTTCTACGCATTTCTAGTTAATTTTTGATATTTTGCAAAAAAAGCGTGTAAAGTTTACACGTTTTTTATGCAAAATATCAAAAATTTACACTGTAAACCAATTAATTTTTGATAAAAACTGATCATTAATTTTTGATTATTCCGGAATACGGGTTAATCAAAACGTTTCTGTTGCGTTTAATGTTACTTTTTTTCGAAATTTTAAGTTTTCTAATAAATGAATATAACAACTTTCCGGACCTTATAAGAGTTTCTTGATATAAACTCGATAGCGCCCTGACTTTGAGAAACAAAGGCGAAATGTATTTTTATTATTCGGAATACGGTATTCATAACATTTTATCCTGGCTTTTGGAATAAAAATAATTGTCATTTTATCATGTCAATTTGGTTCATTACTTAATGAAGTATTCCGAATACTTAATTTTGTAAATTATCAAATTGACATAATAAAATGGAAGTTGTTTTCGTTTAAAAAGTCAGTATGAAAAGTTGTTAATTTAAAAACAGGCAGTCGAGACATTGACGTCAAATTTGACCTATTTGTTATACAAAAATTGTGGATGAGAATTTGTGGATAATATCAATATACGTTTGATACGTTATAACGCGTTAGATACCTATAATTGTGAAAGACATAGCTTTATGAGTGGGAAAAGCAACAAATTTTCAATCGAATTTCCCGAAAGCATATGTATATATTATATAAATGTTATATGTCGCACAAAAATTCGCAAAAAATAAGTACGGATAATTGCCAGGGAAAACTAACGCGATTTCTCGATTTTCGCCTTAAATTCTTCTAGTGCCCAAATTGCCGAACGAGCCAATGTCGCCAAAATTGCCTTGATCATTCAGAATCTGAAATTCAGATTGAATCACAAATAACCGAAAGTGCGTCAAGAAGGACGTCATATGTCCAAATTACTTAATTCTACATTTTGGTGTTTTACTTCATTTGAACTCTTTGTTACTCCTTTTGAAATTGATAACACAGGCCAAATGATGAGGTCATTTTGAACGCCCATGCTTCTTTAGTTTTGTACGGAAACCTTTTTTCCGTCCCCATATTGCCAAAAGTGTCAATATCGCTGAAATTTTGGAGACCTGTAATATATTTTTCTTCTAATCCTGCTTAATTTGATTCAGTCCACAAAACGTGTATCATATACCGTATATGTCAATCTGGCTTGTATTTGATTTTCAGCTGATTTTTCAAATTCTTAGGATTTGTTAGAGTTCTATATTTGAATTTAAAAATAAGAAATAACAATAAAAAAACGAAATAAGATACTTTCGACCAAAAATTTTTGTTCTTTTATCTTAATTAAAAATAAATGATATCACCACACAATCTCATTCAAGTTTAATTATTAACTGATTATTACCATATCATAAGTTATGACCATTGAGGCTCTGGTCTCGATTATGCATGTTATGCAAAAAAAAATTTGTAAATTTCCGATTAATTGGAATTGTAGAAAATTTTATTTTGACCAGATTTGCGTATTTTTTGTTTTTCGACATCCGCTAATTAAAATAAAGGGCTAGTTTTTTTGAGTCTTGTGTTTTATAAGACAAGATACTCCTTTTGACCTCCTTTTGAAGGTACTCCAAGAAGTGAAGAAATCTTAAATTTGGAGAAATGGAAAATATTTGAAATACTTATAAATTCTGAAACATTTTGTTATTTTAATTATATTTCGTATGTGATGATGGTTTGCTCGTGCTAAAATGTACGTCATTACACCTAATTTATTCTTTAGAAAATGTAGTCCATAGCAATATTTTTAGTAACATCTCATTTTGATGATTTTGCCGTTTTTGAGAAAAACATGTTCGTATGGCTTATTTTATATCTGTTGCTATAACCTACGCTATCGGCATGATTTGAGGTTCAAATGACGTCATGAACTGCCTGCACCATGCCCGTTAGCTCACAAATACCTGCCTTTTTTTTGTTCCGAATTTGCTGAAATTGTTATTTATTTATATTTGGTTATTGAAAGCAAACCTCTCTCTGTAATCGAGGAGAAAAAAACTTCAAACGTTCATAAAAATTGGTTATCTTGCTGTGAGTATAAGTTATATCCCTTTATCACTTTTTGGTTAGAATGCGTAGCCACTACTCCTATCAACGTGTGATGAAGGGATATTGTATAACGCATAACGTTTTTAAAATTCTGCGAAGCATTCTTTCATTCCAAATTATGAAACTGTATTTGGCCATAATTATATCTGGCACATAATACTATTTGACACACAATAATATTCGGCAAATAATATTTATTGAATTTCTAATTGAATATTGCAATTGACCTTGTGGGAGTATTGAGGGTCCCGGATATGATTCAGATAAGGAAGAAATTTTCTAAAAAAACCATAGTTCAAATAACACAAAAAATAAGACTTTTAAAACGAAATCAATTTGGTCAACTTCATGTTACAAATTTATGGCACTATTATCAAAGTAAAGGTGTTTTCGAAATATATTATTGCATTTTTATAGAAAAACTACATTTTTTATTAAGCTTTCGATTTTTTCAAATCATCTTCAGAATGTGCGAATAAAGTAAAATAACTTTTGAGTCAG
>SCLH01000765.1:0-22344 GCA_004367855.1 Oikopleura vanhoeffeni | reverse complement strand
TTTCTATCAGATAGCAACATAATTTTCTGCAAATTAGGCAATAAATAATTAGTTTGAACTCTCAAAACAACATGGGGTTTTTTTTTATTTTTTTATTCTGAATAATTCCTTCTCCACTCATATAATTTTTCGCCGTTTTTATGTAATTTTTCACGTTGGCAGTACATGCACCTCCATCTCCTCCAACCAACCGCTCCATCAAAGAAAAACATGATGATTTTTTTGCTTTGGCTGTAGTAAATTATATCATAAAATGTATTAAATTCCGCATAAGTAAGAAAAAAAAACACTATCTAACCTAATTCCCAGCCTTGCTCTTAGTAAAAGCGAAATCATGAAATGTTCTATCCCTCTTTTTACANATTTTATTGAATTTTTTAATTTTCCAGTTCATTCCAAATATTGTATTCTGGACAGAGAGTTTTATATCTCATTTTTTAAAGAAGATTTTTGTAAGAGATTTTTCGTGTGTTGGTCTCCCGCTGCTGTTGTTGTATTGACTTGTTGCTCCTACTGGTGTCCGTAAATGTCGGCTGGTTTGTACCATGATGTGGCGCGAAAAGTTATATCTGACGACGGGACTCTTTACCGTGTAAAGTATAGTGATGATACAATATTGTCCACTACGGATCCTGAGAGAATTTTCTGGTTGCGCAGGGAGCTTATTATTTTGGTGAGTCTATCAGTTTGTCTTGTAGAGCCACGTATGAGAATTCAGCGCATTTTTCCTTTTATCAATAATTTATTATAAAAATTATTATTTTGCTGATAATTTTGTTTTTCCATGTGGATTTCTACCATTTTTTAGTCCCAACAAACCACACTTTTTTTTGAAAGTAAAATTTTCGAATTTTTCCATATTTTTATTTTTAAGGGTAATCCTGGACGTTCACTTTATGAGGCAAAACAGTGTGAAGTTTCCAGCGCAAAACAATTTGGTTGACTGCCTGAGAGTACATGATTGTATGGTTATGTCAGAAACTACACGTGATAACATTTTGACTCGGGTCCATCACCTTTTCAGTTTTTATCTGCACACCATCCTCCATAACCTCCAGACAAGTTAGCCTTTGGGCTCCAAACTGGCGACATCCTATCCATCCGAACTTTTTAGGTCGTAGTCAAGGTGGACAAATTTACGCCATATTCTGCCACCACACACCAGCAAATCAAACATGGAACGGAAGACCCGACAGATAATTGATTTCTGCAAATCATTATCTAATATTTATCAGGTAAAAATAGTCTTTTTTTCTTTATTTGTTTGAATTTTTCCAGTTAACTAGAACCACCAAAAAAAAAAAATTCTTGATAAACTAGAACCAACAAACTCAGTTTTTTTCACTTCTGCCTATTTGTTGCCACCCTCGTCGTCATAAATCTTTTGATTTTTGCTCAGGTTTTCAGCAGTGACACTTTTATAAATGGAGTATGATTGGTATAGTTTGTACTACTCTTCATTTTTAAGCTTTTCGTGAGAAAAGAAGATATAATAATATTTTTAGTTTTCATATTTTTTTCTAGCAATTTACTTTTGTTGGTGATGATCTCGTGGAATGCGCTGCCTACTTCAAAAATGAATGCAATTTCATTTGCTTCGTAAGTTCCTTTATATTTTTTTTAAAAAGAAAAAAAAATTGTAAAATGAAAATTTTCTTTTTATTTTCAATTATGTATATAGCGACGCCCAAATGTTTCCTGTCGCACCTTGTTTCGCCACCCGCGTCTGTGATTGGCTGGTTTCTGACTTTAGTAATTCACGTGCAGGAACTTCATACGTGAATAAATGACCCAGGAGCTCACAGGAATCGCTATATGAAATTTTTATTTTTTTTAGTCTTCCATAAATTTCCATTATTTTTGTTGATTTTTTTAAAACTTTGTTTTTATAGGTGTTTAAATTTTATTGGCGTCGATCGTATAGCAAAATAACGACCGGAAACAATGCTCTGCTACGTTGGGAATCCACATTTGATGTTGCACTTGTAGGTCGAAACTTTAGGGATCTTAAGTCTCTGGTCACAAATTATTTAACCAATTACTGTGATATTGTATCTCCCCGTAAAAAGCGATCATTTTTTTGTACCAATTCGCAAACCACCACCATAATTTCAGCGCCAGCACCACCAATTTTCGTAAAAACTCTACCAAATGTTGGCCAAAATCCGTCCATTATTAAGTCAAACGTGGTTTCCGGTGACCGGAAGTCTATTTCTCTGGTACCATCTCGTGGCAAAGTTTCGCCAATTTGTCCAAAAATTGAACCCATGGACGGTACCATAGAAGAAATTAACCCAACTTTTGCCAACCGGCCATCAGACGAGACCTGTCACCGACGGGCCTTTTCTAGCTCTGTTATCCGTATCCCATATTTGACTTTTGACCGTATTGTTGACGCCACTAATATACGTGAATGGGAGAAAAAAAATTCCCCCAAACTGGTCAAAGCAAAAGTCCAAAAGTTGCCTTCTAAATCTAGGGCCAAAAATTTAACACCTTCACGCCGGCTCCACCAATCTGTCCCTAAACGGTCATTTTTGGAGAGTATTATTAAACTTGAAGCGCCCGAAGTGTTTGTTGAATCTGAATCCGTATATCAATACGCCAGTCGTCCTGAATTTTCCGATGATGACACATCTCTTGTTATAACAATATCTTCGGATTCAGATTAATTATATCTCCTCAAGTATTTTTTCTGCCATTCCCAATTATCGCCCTTTTTTTTTTAGTTTTTGACTCATTTTTGACTTTTGAAATTCTTTGTTTCTATCTATTTTTTGGCATTGGGTTTTTTCATGTAGGTTTCTAGGACAAAAGTGACACAAGTGTTTGTTGACAAAAGTGACACAAGTGGACAAAAGTGACACATTTTCTTCAAAATTTATAATTCTTCAACCTTTCCACCAACAGTTGTCAATTTCACGAGAGATTAGTTTTTTTTTTCATTTTCCATGTTTTTCCCAATTGTCCAACAAATACACAGCCTGTTTTCTCATTTTCAAATATTGATTTTTTCATATTTATCATTCATTTATTTTATGGTTCATTTAATCATTTTTTGCCCTTTTTTTTGAGGCGTGATATTTTGTAGGGCCATTGTTGGCTTTATATCTTCAGTTTATCCCTTCATTTTGTATTTATTGATACCAACCTCATATCTCATCCTTGATCTTCACCCTCAAAGTTTATTTGTTCTAAACTTTTGCCTTATGACGGATATTTTTTTGCAAAATATTATAAATAAACATTTGCTATACTTTCCCTGGCAAGAAAAACTATGATTCATTGTTCATTTGTTATAATTATTTTGCAAATTTCACAGCAGGGTTTCTCAGCGTTTTATATGTTCGGACAATTTTGATAAGTGTATTTTGGTTGCATGGAATTTCAAATGGATTTATCGTTAAGAAGAAAAAAAATCATCAGTCGTTTTGAGGTTATAATATTATGGTGAACATGACTGTGTATATGTATTTGTTGGCTCATTTTCCGTTATTTTTCCATCATTTTTATAATTTATTTTCCAACAATTTTTTATGGTTTGTAATTTTGACAAATGTGAAAGCAAAGTTCTCCTCAAATAACCACCACCATCTCCAGCTTTGTTTTTTTGGAAAAATAAATCATATTTTGAAAAAAAGTTATCTTTTTTTGTTAAATTTCGGGACAGGTAAAATCTTTATTGGTTTTGTAAACTTTATGGTGCTATTCATTGTGGAGTTTTTCAGTCCAATTTTATCATTTTTAGTTAGTTCATTTTTCTTGAGAATTAATGTATAAAATATTCCCACGGTAATAAACTTTCCAACAGCCAATTGCATCGATTCTCCACTGTGTAGGTGAAGTCTTTCCAATTCTTCTTGTCCTCTCATTGGCTAGCTGCACCAGCCAATCCTCCAACAAAATTTTTGTATTCTGAAGGAAATTATGGGGCTGAGATTATCTTCATTGATTCCTCATGATCATTCTTAATTTTTTTGGCCTATACTTTTAACACTAGATTTTTTTCCTCATTCATTAAAAAAACACTTTTGGGTGCACTGCGAAATACCAGTTGTGATTTAAAAAAAAACTTTTGCTCAATTTTTATTTTATTTATATCTGGCCATCCTCTGGTGTACTTGTTGATTTTTGTGACGTTTGTCGGAAGATTTGTGTTGGTATAATTTCCTCTGTGATCCTTTTTGTTGGCGAATTATTTTGATAATTTTTAAACGAAGAAAAGATACTGTTGGCTTGATTCATTAATTTCCAGTTTTATTTGTGGTTTTGCCAGTTCCCAGTTTTTGCATATTTTATTTTTGCTAAGTCCTCCAGTTTGTACTCCGGGTTCTTTAGATCAAGTTCACGCATTTTCCATTTAGAATTTTTACAGGTCATTTTTTGATATGGTGTTTTTAGATGATTTTGAAAGTCTCCGGTTATTAAATACTCATATAGATTCTTGTGACCAGTCCATCGCAACAAAATTATCTGGTAAGCGAAAATTGTCCATTATTTTTCGGCAGCTTATTTTTGCTTTATGCACCAGTTCCGTAGGTGGCATAGTGAAATCTAGTGACCACAGTACTGTTTTCCCTGGTATTGCATCTCCAACTTTTAATTCGCTTGCTTTCTTAATTTTGGTTGCTAACGGTGGTGCTAAGTCGTACAGAACTTTTTCTTTTTATGGCGGGTTGAAAAGATTTTCTAGTCCAAATAATTTATTAACATACTTCAAAATTGACCTTATTTTTCTTAAATGTTTCGGCGTAAACTTGTCTATCAGTATTCTGAGTCCCACTGACATAGCTCGGCTCTGTTTTATGCAAAGACGGGAAAGTTTACCCGCTATGTTAGACATTCATAGCGGATTTTCTTATGGTCATTTTGTCGGGGAATACCATGCAACCTTTGGTGGTGACGTTTTAGCGATTTTGAATTTGATAAGTAACCAAGTTCATTTCGATGTACTTCCTTCAAATCCAGGTATTTTTCCAGTTAATTATTCTTCATATTTTTTTGTCCATTTTTTTATTTTGTCTATTTTGTCCACTCCTCTATCTTAATTTTCCTTATTTTTTTTCATGATAGATTTTTCCCATTTTTCCATTTTTTATATAAACAATCCAATACTATTATAATAATGTAATGTGTACGTGAGATGAGGAGACAGTCATGATTTTCCCTTTCCAGAGATACGGGAAAAAAAAAAAACCTTCTCGAAAGTTCGATTCCAATTACCAGGGTTTCAGTATAATACTTTTATTTGGGTGTTATTTCGCCTATATTTTACTTTGTCCATTTTGTCCACTGTGGTCTATTTTGTCCATATTTTTGTTGTTTTTATTTTCATTCTTTCGTATCGAATCGACAAATTTATTTCAGGCAGTTCATTTTATTTTATAAATATCAACTTTTCCAGATAAATACTTAATTTTGTATTATGTCCATTTTGTCTTATTTTTTTCATTGTTTTTTTTCCATTTTTTTTTGATCGATTTTCAATTATTTCATTTATTTTCTATATCCATATAGTACATTATTATATGAATGTTATCAACTTTGTTATGGCATGTCCATTTTGTCCATGTTGACCAATTTGTCCATTTTGTCCAAATCCATAGAATTTTTATTTTTTTTCATTTTTCTATTTTTCACACATTTTTTTAGGTCGGTATGTCTCTACCTAGTTCTCCTATGTCATTCCCACCATCATGACTGGTGAAATCTTCATTTATTTTTGTCCATTTTGTCCATTGTTGTCTATTTTGTCCGAATTGTTTTTTTTTATTTTCATTCTTTCTATTAAGTCGATAGATTTATTAAGGCAGTACATATCTTTATTTTGTATAGATACCACCTTGTTCCAGAAAAAATACTTAAATTTTTTCATTTTGTCCATTTTGACTTTTTGTTCATCGTTTTTTTTTGTTCA
Source organism: Oikopleura vanhoeffeni (assembly GCA_004367855.1). Classification (NCBI taxonomy): domain Eukaryota; kingdom Metazoa; phylum Chordata; class Appendicularia; order Copelata; family Oikopleuridae; genus Oikopleura; species Oikopleura vanhoeffeni. The sequence continues at coordinate 16,427 of SCLH01000765.1, read as the reverse complement.
TTTTTTTAATCGGTTCTCTGTCGTTTCATTTATTTTTATACTTATATAATACATTATTATATGTATATTATCAACTTTGTTGCGACATGTCCATTTTGTCCATGGTGACCATTTAGTCCATTTTGTCTACATCTACTAAGTTTGCTTTTTTTCATTTTTCCATTTTATTTTGACAATTTTTTAGGTCGGTATGACTCCACCTCATTCTCTTATGTCACTCCCACCATCATGACAGGTGAAACCTTCATTCGTTTAAGTTTGGGAGTTGGTGGTTTAAAACAAAATGGTGGATACCATGGTATACTTGCTGTTGGCAGTACTCTTTGCGCTTTGATGCAAGGCTTCGTGGGCCATCCAAAATCAACATATGGGTCCACCGTAAAATGGCCTGGAATAATCAACAATTATAGGTATAATTTTCCAATTGCATTTTCATTTTTTTTCGCCAATATTTTTTATGACGGATTTTTTAATTTAATATTGTTATCATAATTATCGATAATTTTCCATATATCCAATACAGGGCACTGGCATTTATTCTTTTTATACTATTATAATAATGTGATGCGTACGGGATACGAGGAGACAGTCGAAATTTCTCTTCAAATATAAACCCTCTTGAAGGTTCAATTCTAGTAACCAGGATCCCAAAAATATTGTAATGAGGGTAGTTTTTTTTAAAAAAAACAAAAACAAAACCAAACTACGCCAAATCCCCTCCTTTCTCCAATGTCAAAACAACATACAACAAAAAAAAAAAAAAATGATCACCAACAGTTTGCCAGGCTCTTCTCATTTTTTATCATTTTCTTAGGGCTTTGAAGTCAATCGGTCCCCAAAAAAATGTTGGTGCTTCTAATGGTGTACTCATCTGCAACGTTGGTGGTCATTACAAATTTTTATATCACCGACTTTCCATGCCGGAGTTTTTTCGTTTAGCTATTTGCGCTGACTATTTGGCGAAAGAAGTTTTCTATCTTGAGTTTCAGGACTTTTTCCACAACAAATACTGGGATTATCTTGCTAACAAGACCAATGGTCCAATTTTAACACCGGACGAGATGGCTGCTCTTAATTGGCTATCAGATTGGCGTGCTGGTGGTGAGCCATATAATATGGAAATTAATACAAAATGTGGCGCACCATATTGCCAATGTGCACGTTTTTTGGCTTAGTGTTTTTTTCGTTATAACACTTTCCACCTTTTCGTTCTAGTGAAAACAAAACTATCGTTTTTCGTTTTAGTTTCACACTTTAGTTTCTTCATTTACTGCCATTTTTTCGTGCTTTTTTTCAATTTTCCATTCCATTTGTTATTTTTCTGCCTACGCAATGCTATTATTTAACGTCATTTAACCGTTTGAATTATTAACGCCTTATTTTTCGCATTTCCCATTTTATGCCTTTCACAACATTTTTGAATTTGCAAATTCTCCAATCGGTTACATGCCATTTTTAATCGTTTAATAAATTTAAATTCATTTATAAACTACATGTTTTACATCCATTCATGACTTTGCCATTTTCAGTATTTCCATTTCATTTCATTTTGTTTTTTCAAAGTGATTTGAATATTTAATACTTTTACTTCTGGTATTTTTTTGTCAGAATTGGTGTTTTTCAGTCTTTTTCTTCACTTTTTTTATGCAGGTGTTAAAATATTTTGCAGGTTTTCACGCATCTTTCAATAGCTTTTACTGTGGTATAACGTTGTGTTTTTACAGTATTTTGATTTATCCAACTTTTCCACCCAACAATTTCGCTTAAATCATTTTTGCTTTGTTTTCCACATTGTATTTTTTCCATATTCGGTAATATTTTCAGCTTTCAATTGGTGTTTTCCAGTACCCACACCGGGCGATTTCTGGCCGCATTTGGTGTCCTAATTTGTTCATTTTTGTATCTCTTTTTTTTGAGAGGTTATTCATTAGAGTTTCATGAGATTTTCAATTACAAATCAGATTTTAATTTTTATATCCAAATAATAGAGATTTCCCATTTTGATTTTTTTGTTAAGTATTTTTCGATAATTTTTCTTAATTTTAAGGTATCTCATTGTATTAGCACTTCGCCCAAAATGTCCAGCCCAATTGTTTCCAAACGTCGCAAAATTGCCAGAACTCTAGTAGGTAAAACCAGTCAAAACCAAACACATTTTCATCGTATTTCCCCTCACAAATGGCTTAATTTTTCAATTTTCTATTTTTTTAATTCATTGATTTTTCAGCGAGTGTGCCCAGTGACCCACAGGTTGTGAATGACTCGCCTTATGCTAGCCCTGCTATCAGTCCATCCAACAGTCCCGGATATAGTCCACACTCTCCAGCATATACTCCACCAACCAATTCGAATCGTGATTTTGGCCTTTATGATCCGCTGTATGACGCAAACGGCGACAAAATCCATCTTTTCAGTAATTAATTTTTTCATTTGTGATGTTTCTTTATCATTTTTCTCATCACTTTTTTTAAAAAAGTGTGATAAAATGTATTGAAAAAACTAAAAAGGATCTTTTTTTTTATATTTTTCCAAATTTTTATATCTCAATTTTAATTTCCCAGATCGTCGTTTATGTCCAATACGTTGCTCCAATTCACTAGAAATTAATCCTATGGTGGCAGCTGGATTAAATGCATTAGTGTTGGCTGATGGCTCTGATTGGGTAACCGGTGGAACTATTATTTTGAAGTATGTGATTTCTGGTGAAAAATCACCTTTTCATATCGTTTCTGATGCTATTGAGACTTTTTCTTTTTTTACCATTGGTACTTCTGAATTTAAATTTGAGGGATATTCTCTACAAATTTTACAGACTGTAGAATGTGTCATACTAGATGTTTTTGTAAATCTGCCAGTTCCCTCTAAATCTGCTTCGTTATGGGCTGTTGGCTGGAATTCTGACTATAAATGGGGTAGGCATCCTTCAGGCAGATGTTCCATTGAGTGGCTATATGATGTTATGTATCTTGCCTCCACAATTTTTGTGCCTGGATCCTGTAAAGTCAGAGATTTTCGTGAAAAAATGGTTAGCTTTTATTTTTCAACATTATTTACACTACCAGATCCATCCACTATTTTTATGGCAATTTTTTTGTATATTTTTTATATACATAAAGACTTCATTTTTTCGTGTCCATTTTGTCATTAGTCATGTCCATTTTGTCTTCTTATATTTTTGACTTGTTTTTTTTTAGTCTTGGTCTGAAGTTATGCTCTCCGTAAAACTTCTTTTCGCCATTGCAGATGCAGATTTACTTTCACCAGAAACAATAATTTTTCTTGTTCCTAGTGGTGTCCCGCTTTTCAAAAGGTCAAAGCTTGTAAAAAACAAAAAAACGAAAACTCTTCTTTTGATTTTTGAATAAAAATTTTCTGTTTCCCAATATTTACTTCAATTTTTATCGCTTTTTCAAGACTTGTGGTTAATATTGGCCATAGCTTAATATTGTGGTTCGAATCGAGTGATGGCTTTGGCTGGAATGGCTCATTTCCCAACAGAAACGACATAAAAATGATCATGCAACAATTTTGTGGTGCAATACAGCGTATATGTTCCCACTCTCCTAATCACCCAGATTTAATTTTTGATGAAGTTCCAAATCCATTTTCCAGTCCATAAATATCCTAAATTTTCCCCTGGAAGTCGTTACTGTGGTCCAAATCATTAGCTGTATTATTCCATTTTTCGAATATCAATTTTTATTATTGAACATTTTGGCCCTTTTTCAAACTAAATTGAGTAGGTTTTTAGTTTTCTATTTATTTTTATATTTTTCAGACAGTTCTTGTAGTGTCTTATCACTTTTTTGATTTTCAAGTTATCATGTCATCTCTGCCTTCGTATGACAGCTTGGAAAACACACTTTTCCACCACAATGTTACCATTGATACTACTGCTGATGTAGTTGGACCACACCAATCTTCAGATCCCTCCAACGATCTAAGCAACATGTTTTTAACAGATGATTTGTCTCAATCTGTTTTCCCAAAATGTGAGTTTTTTTGGCTTATTTTTAATTTTAGCCCCTTTTTTCCATTTTGTTGGTTCATCATTTCTTTTTATCTGGCATGTTCAAATATATATTAGAACCGTAAAAAAAAGGATATATTTTATAATTTTTCCTGTTTTTTTTTAATTTTTATTTTTTAGCTCATAGTTCTCCATTACGCCATTTCCAACATGATACTGGTAGTAGTATTTTGCGCAGTGTAATTGAGCGTCTAGAGGCCAATCTAGCCATTATGGATCGTCCCATTCTTATCGATCCCACTGTCAAGTCTATCATTCCCACCAACACACAGTCTACTCAGACTGAATCACTTTCAATTGCCAATGTCAGAACCGTGCAGATTGTTTCGACCATACCAAAAAAATCCAACACCTCCAATGTCATTCCATCTAGTGGTTTCACAGAGAAATGTGTGAACGATTTAATAGGTTTTTATAAAATGATAAATTGTTTCTTTATTTTTCCATATTTTTTGATTTAAAAGAAATTAAAACGAAATTAAAACTTTCTTCGTTTTTTAACACAACTTTAACTTTTTGTTAAAATTTTGGAATGTTCTTTTTTCTAAAAAATGAATTTTTAGTTTCCATTCGCTATGGCGGCAGCACCTGTGTCAGTTCCAATGACAGCTTCTCTCCTGGGCGTGTTTTTGGAAACGCTGAATCTGTTGATGTGGAAAACACTTCTGTCCCTTTAAATTTTTCGGGTCTTGAGGAATATTCTGACACCCTTTTTTGAGATTGCAGTTTTCCCTGTCTCCTCCTATTTTTGTGGCGCAGCAGACTTTGTATTTTACAACTTATATTTCATTTTTAGGTTTATTTTGTTTTATAAATTAATTTTTCATTTTCAGTCTGTTTTTCGAGTTTTCCATTTATTTTATTCAATGATCAATCCATTGGCATATAAAAAGAAACGCATTTATGACCAAACCACCACCACAAAACCCGTCGAGCGGCGTGCTGGAAACACTGTTTTATCAGATACCGCACGTGGTGCTCAAGAGTCTTATGCATCTCGCGGAACTCAGGGTGCCACCACTGATTTTCGATATGAGGGTACTAATACTATTTCCAGTAGAAATCCCTCTCGTGTTAGCTCTTCAATAAATGCATCATTTTCACGAAATCCTTCAAACACCAGATATCAAGCCCATGAGTTACATGTTTCTGATTTGCGCAATCTCAATGATAGTCTTATGCGAAATTGTCTTCTGAGTGTTTCTACTGCCAGATGCAAACTGAAGGAGAACCTTGAATTGGCTCATCGCCAGGTAACAAACTTCATAAATTATTTGAATTTATTTGTATATATATTTTTATATTATATATTATCTACATTTTCACTTCCATTTTGATTGGGCAATAATAATTTTCAATTACTTTGTCCAAAAAAAAACCAAAAAAGACAATGGATTTTTTTGTATTTTTTTGACCCATCTTTTTCTAGGCACAGAAAGACACATCTGTTGCTGCCAAATATGGGTATGATGTTGGTATTCTAGAACTACCATTATCTCGCGCGGATATCTCCTTGAATCCAGGCAGAAATCTGATTATTCCGGAAAAATTGTTGCCGTTGTCTACTGGTTGTTTGGTATGTATTTTTGTTTGTTTCGTATTATATAACTGCGCATCTTTTCTTAGCGATAGAGAGCAAAATTTTCTGTCGAAAATCAGGTTTTTTTGGAAAAAAATATAAAAAATCCAACTACTTTTATATTTCCCAAATCATTTTTAACTATATTTTTGAAGACTCGTGGTGGCAAGGATGATCAGGATTTGTTGGCCCACTACATGGTCACATTGTGCTCTGTACTTGTCCAACTGGATAAGTCACATGACCGTTATTACACGCAACATGCAGCTTTGGTCAAGAAACCTTTTTGGTGTTACTTGGCCTGCCAATTTTCCTCATCTGTTGCCAACACCATTGAGACTGCCATGTCATCTATCCTTCCACCTAATGGCTTTTTGAGCGGAAGTACAGGTGTGCATTTTTTTATTTATTTTTGGGAAAAAATATTGATTAATTTTCGATTTTTCTATATATTTTTATATATATAAAAAAAAAAATCTTACTTTTAATTATGATAATTGTTTATGTAACTATATCATTAATAGTTTTCAAGATAACTTTTATCTTTACAATTATTTTTCATAATTTTTATAATTATTTTTCAATCGATATTACATAAACAGTTGATATCCTGTTTTTTGATGTTATTTTTGATTAAATTTCATTATGTTTTCCCTAGGCGTTATTGAGATTGTAAATCGTTTTCTGGAGCGGGAAATGGCACTGTTGTCACTTTTGGACATTTCTGTCGAATCAGCCCACAACATGCATACTGTTTTGCCCAAAAAATTGCGATCTTTTCGCATTCCCAATTCTACCCAGTTAAACAACCCATTTTTGTCATTTGATTCAGAAGTTTCTCATGACACAACTTCTCAATTCCTTCAAGTTACTATGCATAAATTTGATGGTGATTTTGAAGATTTTACCAACTATTTTGCTTCAGTTTTACATCAGGTTTTTTCTTTTATCTCTCGTGCTTTTCATATATTTTATATTTTAGTTACATTCTTTTGTAGTAACTACAAAAGCTGAAGCCAAGGTCAATATAAGTATTGTTGAAAGCATTTTGGCTGACAATCGGGTTTTGCATAGTTATGACAATTTAGCTCGTGCTAAAGAAGCTTCTCAGAAGCAAATTGTTGATCATTTGTATTCCAGCTGGAAGGGCGATTCCCTGGTTTCAACCAATGGGAAATTAATAAAGTCCAACAGTTCTCCCTTTGCCGGTATTTTTAATCAAATTGTAGAGAAAGATTTGATCCCATCCATCAGTTCAGTGAGTTTTTTTTGAAATAATATTCATTCATTATTCATATAAGTGTTTCTATCCCATTAGGCACTTTTTTACAATATCATAATTTCATTTTTTATCAAATTTTGATATGCATTTTTAATCCACCACCACATTTTGTCATCTTATCACACCACCATTTTTCGAATCATTTTTATATATCGCACCAAATTTTGATTTTATAATTTTGCATCAGTTTTTTGAAAAACCTTTTTTTTATTCTTCAGATTTTATTTGATTTTGGTTGTGATTTTTCATCATTGTCATTAAAACTGGTAATAAATGATCTCTATGCACCAGCAAACGTATTAACCGCTAATGAGTCTGATTTGTTGGTTGGGTCTGGTGGTGATGTTGATGCCGAAGATCAATTAAATGATTCTCTTGCTGATGCTATACATGATTTTCGTCGTAATGGATCAGAATTATCTTTTAATTCTGGAACTGATCTCATGGGTGTGATGAGTGATTCTGCGATGCAGGATGCTGGGGAAGTTGTCAGTAATTTCCGGTCATTGTACGGAGAGGGAGAGGTAATAATTTGGCCTTATCATTGTTTTTTTTGTGATAAACTAATTTTATTTTTAGTTTTTTTAACACAAAAAGAATAAAATTTTCCTTTATCTATGTAGGCTGATGTTTTTGAGATCATACGTTATATAAAAGAAAAACAATCATTTCGTGGTTGTCCTCTTATACCTACCAGTGGGAGTACTACTTCAAGAAATGTCACTGATGGGATTTTTGATGGAAATTCCACCAACAGTCCATTTTTGGCCAAGGTTCAACACCCTGCTCGTGCAATGCCCGATCTCGATTTATTAAATGATACTGATGATGGTATTGGGCCTGGCAACTTGATTGGCTCCCCTTTTACCCCTGAGGAGCGAATTCATGTCGAGGCTCGCTCAGTGGATATTTTACAATCGACATTAAAAAGTTCGTACTTTTTTATTTTTCTAACATTTTTCTTCGTATAGCAAACTTCTTGGAAATCTTTTTCAAATGTTTATAAATTTATTTTCACGCTGTTTTATATAGTTTGTTATTTTTATGTTTTTCAGGGAATGATGTTGTTACTGAGGTTCCAGGCTCATCTCGATCTTCTGTACGTTCGGATTTTGCAAATCCCAACTATCCCTTCAAAATGCCCAGAACATCTCTGCCTTTATCCTCCCCAAACGAGGATATTTCCAAGAAGGCTTCCCCTTCTGCAACTCGTCGTCAGTGTGCTCACATTAATCCCAATCAAGTTGTTGTGGACAACAGCACCCCAACCAGAGTCAGCAAGCGCAACATTCGATCCAACAAAAAACGCAAAAAGCACGATTCCCAGTCTTCAAAATAAAATCATGGTATTTTTCATTTTTATTTCCTTGACATTCGCGGCAATCATTTTTAATTCTATTTTTTACGCTTACTAGATACCTTCTAGACATATGTTATCCTTATTTCATTTGGTATTTTTATATTACCTGAAATAAGCCTTTTTTTTCAAATATTTTTCTCGTTTATTGGTTAGAAATGACTAAATGAACTAATCCCTCAGAAATTTATCGTCCCATTACTCTTTATGCGAGCCATGCCTGGCATATTAATACGGGTCCCACACGATCCTATATTCAACCCTTTAGCCTTTATAGTGCTTTTTATAAAGTACAATAAACAATAATGAAAAAACGAATTAACTTTCATTTTTTCACTTTTTTCATGTGTATTGTTGGGTACATTTTATCTCACAGATCCCCAAATTATAATAACTACAATTCACCACAGCTTTCTTTTTAGTATTTTGATGGCACAACTGGTGGATTCTGACGATTTTTTGCTGCACTGTCTGGTTTTCACTCATAAGTACTGCCTGTGGAATCTGAATTTCGTGCTTCACCATTTTTTTGTTGGTTCCGCTGTTTATGCCAATTACCCTCTGACCGTTTGTGCTTAATTTGGATAACACCATATCTGCAATATACGGTCACGTAACCAAAAAAAACAAAAACATTTTGTTGTTTTCTAGTCATCTTATTCATTTGCATTGTATTTGCAGGTTGATCATTTCATTTTGTAATATAAAATAATATGTTTTTTTTAAACGTTCATTACGTGGAGTAGGGGTACACAAAACAATCCCCAACATATTCTCAAGCTCATCCCATAAAATCCATCTCCCAATTTTTGTTTATTTACATTTTTAAGTGATTTTTCAACCACCAGAATTTGTATTGTGTTTTTTATTATATAATATTGGTATTTGTTTTTAACGTTTCATCAACGGTCGTTAATTTAAATAATAAGTTTTTCTCCATAGTTTTTATTGTGGTGAATTTTCCCAATTTTCGCGTCTATTTTTTGCTAAGCGCATTTTTTTCTTATTCTTTTTATGTCATCTGCTTTTTTAATTAACCATTTTTCATTTTGTCTTACATAATAGACATCTGGGATGCAATTTATTTTTTCTAAAAATGGTGGTGGTGCCCCGGCTATAACACCATTTTTTATATTTTCAATGTTTGATTGTGTTTGGCTTTCATTATTGAGATTATTTGGATTTGATTCTAATTCTATTTCTCGGTTATATCTAGCCACTAATTGTTCATTTTGGAATATATTTGTTGATTTTTGACAGTATCTACAAAATTTTATTTCATTTTCGGAATGTTGGCATCTGTTAAAATAGTATATTTTGGTCATTTTTATAAAATTTTTCGTTCCAATTTTACTCCGGAAATTTTTTTGGTATTTTATTAAATTCCCCAGCCCAAGCCATAGGCATAGTTGTTTTCATTTTTTGTGTTTCACGAATATTCTGACGGTTATTTCTAAAAAAAGTAACATTTCCAACAATTCTTTCATTTCTCGGATTGTATAGACATTTCATAATGTCTTTCATTTCCCACGCTGGATATGCATTTAGCATTAGGGCATTAAATCTCAACAGGTGATTTATACGGTGCCAGTTTATAAAAGACAATATATTTGAACGTTTTAATAATACGACTTGGTTCATAATTTTGAAACTACCCATTTCTATTCGTTCTTTTTTTGATGTAAATTTGTAGTTTAATAATTTATTGGCTTGTGATTGCCAAGTTTTATATTGTGCATTTTTAAACATTGGCATATACGCTAACCCGTGGGACATTTTCCCATGCATGTATGATTTAGTTATTGTTGATACTGCGTTTGTAGAGACATATGTTGAAATGCCTGATATTTTACTATTATAGTGTCGCATGGCTACATTTAAATGTTGGGCATGTGAGTTCATTTCCAACATATTATCCATTCTTACACCTAGCATGTTCATCTCCTTTTTTTCAATCAATATTTTATCATCCATTTTTATGCATATATTTCGAGGTGGCATTTCTCTACCCATTTTTATTACATTTACGAAAGATTTTGTGTAATTTATTGATATATTCAAAGTTTTGCACATATCTGCAAATGCTTGTGACGCAAAATTGCTTTCACGTATTACATCTTCCCAATTATCGCCCATTGTTACGATTTGATTGTCATCTGCGTAACTGTAGTTTCTAGATCCTATTGTTAATCCATGAGATTCCACCATTAATAAAATAAACAAGATGCAGCTTAAACATGAACCCTGGCCATAACCTCTGTTGGCCCCATCAAATGGCATTGATTTTTTTCCTTTTATAATAACTGTAACAGTGGGTTGCACCAAAAAGCTCCTAATCAAGCCCAGCGCGTTTTTATTGAAATATTTAGCCAATTTTTTTATTATCAAAGGCATATCGGTACTTCCGTATGCGTTTGATAAGTCCGTCAGCACTATAATACCACATTTTTTTCCACCATCGTATGCATTTTTTCTAACTTCATTTGTCATCATTCCTACATTATGTCCAAATCGAAAACCAAACATATCTTCATGCAGATATCCCATTTTTTCGGCAAAATATGTTGTCTGATTAGCTGTAACTTTCTCAATTACATTGACAATTGAACTGCAAATACTTAAAGGCCGATAGTTTTTGACGTTTTTCGGGTCATTTTTTTTGTACAAAGGTATACATTTCACATTGCGAAAGTTTTCCATATATTTTCCATTGGTCATAAGTGTTGTAACCAACTTTGCAAGCATTGTCCAATGTAAAGGGCCCATCAACAACAACAAATTTAGTGTTATGCCATCCCAACTGGAACTGAATTTTGAATTTTTCGATTTCCTGTACATCCTTTCCAGTGATGTAAGCGGACAGTTTCCATTTGGTTGTATCGGATATTTGAACGATATTTTACCCAAACTATCAGGTTCTAGTCCTATATTTTCTATTTGGATGTTTTTAGGTATATATTCATAGCTCAGTCGTAAAAAATGTCTGGCTAAATCATCTGGTTGTATAGATCTTGGTATTTCCATTTTGGTATCATTATATTTATCCAGAAAATTCCATTCTTTTCTATTTCCCAGGTCCCTATTATTTATTGTTTTCATCCAATGAGCTCTTATCGATTTTCTTAATTCATTTTTTAATCGTTTTTCTATATCAATAGTTATCTCGAAATGTCTAATTTGTCTATTGGTGTGTCCATTTTGTCTTTGCGTTAAATAATTTTCATGTTTTTCTGAAATTATTCTACATAATTCATTTGTTTTTTTAATTGAATTTTTTTTATTTTTACCAACACCATTTTTTTTCCAGTAACATTTTTTGCCAAATCCAAAATAAGCTCATATGCTGTTTCAACATTTTTAACCGACCAATTGCTTATCTCATTAATCCTATTTACTTCTTGTATTTGCTCTTCTTCATTTTTTTGTAGGTTTTTATATGTATCTGTATAAAAATGTTTCTCACTGTTTGGGATGTTATTGATACGGTTATATTCTTTTATGGCTGTTTGGTCAATTTCTGGTATTTCTTTATGCAGTTTTTTTTGAACCACCATGTACTGATTTTTTATTTTTTTATGATTCCATATTATCATAATTTTTGCTATTTTGTGGTCAGATAAAAATAATGTTTCGTCTGTGTCATATATTTGAATATTTTTTAAATGTATATTTGGTGTTGCTATTATAACATCTAAATAACTACCATTTCCAGCATGTGATGTATACGTTGGTGTATGTAACCAGTGATTTACTGCTGTTGAATTTTTTAAAATTTTGTTTGCCTCTTTTTCACCTATTCTGTATTTATTTTCTTCCATACCATCCATTGTCCAGTTTACATCGCCAAGCAGCATTGATTTTTTTCCATTTACAACTTTCCTCAAAATGTCGTGGCAGTTTTTTATATATTGTTGGTAATTTCTAAACTCATGTTGTGTTGCTAAATGGTTATCATCATTTGCTGTTGGTGATCGATAAAATGTATATATATCCATATAATCACCTTTTTTGTTACCATATTTTACATTTATTTTTAGTCCAATCTTCAAAATTCGCTCTATTTTTGTAAATGGCGCCATTGTGTGGTGTAATAATATAGCGGCAGACACTTTGCCAACATCTGTATTGTATTTTATATTAAAGCCAGCTGGTACATTTTGTGGATTTGTCTCAGGGTTAAATAACATTTCTGTTATAAAAAATATTTTTACATCGGGAAACTGGGCTACCAAATCCAATAATGTGTTATTATTATTTGATATCATTGTTGACCTTGGTAGATTAACTGATACCATAAATTGCGATCCATTTGTTATGTTTTCCTCATCTTGTGTATATGCATTTTCTTCATCATTTATTATTTCTATATTTATTGCATTTTCATCAACATTTTGGTTTTTATCGATTAAAACCCCATTGTACCATGTAATTTCTTTTGATGTTGGGTCCGTTATTTGTAATGGGAATTCATAATTTTCATTTTGTATAATTGTATCCCCTGTACTTGTTGAGTTGGTTTCCAACAACCTGTCAACATTTTCATCATTTTCCATTCTTGCGTGTTCTACACTTTCATCCCAACAAAATTGCGCAAGTGGATTTATTTCCGTCATTTTTTCTGTGACATCAACGTTCCATTTTTTTTTGGTGAATTTCTTCTTTTTTGTGTTTTTGAATATTTTTTTGTATGGTTTTTGTATCACATGATTTTTTTTATTTAATAATTTTTTTTTTTTTCACAGATCAGACTGTTTTTTATCAATCCTATGCGGTTTTTTACATCTTCCAGTATTTCAGTGTATATTTTTTTGTTATTTTGTGATAGTGGTATGGTGTCCAAGTTTTCTTTTGATTCATCATTTTTTTGTCTATTTTGTCCACCAAGTCCATTTTGTCCATGATGTCCAAAATGTCCTTCGTCTATTATAATAATTTTTCCATTTTCAATTATCCAGTTTATTTGTCGTTGTAGATTTTCAAAAATATTAAGTACATCTATTATCTGCATTTCATCATCTTTTTTAATAATTTGTTTGTTAATTGTTTCATATTGATTTTTACATGATATTTTTGATAAAAATCTTTGTATTTTTTCTAGTGTAGTATTGTTGAATTTGTGAAGACTTTTTTTAACTTTTCCTAATAATTTTTTGTATTTTCTGTTGTACCGCTTGATATTTTTAGTTTCTTTAATTTGATGATATCCAGCTATTGTCTCATTATTTTTCGATGAGATTTTTTTTTGGTTTGGTTTTTTGTCCATTTTGGCCATTTTTGTTTTANATTTTCGAAAAAAATTTTTAGAGTAAATTTGAATTTTTACATCTAGCATTCTATTTTTCGAATTCATTTGCTAATCTAATCGAAATATAATATATTTTTAAACAGTCGTTTCAATCGTTATTTTTCTTTGGCATTCGCCAGAATGTCCAGATTGAAAAGTTGACAAAATATTTTGAAAACATGTCATTGAAATTAGTATCATTTTTGCTGGTAAACATGGTGTAGATGGCGGAGGTTTCACTCGAAGATCATGTTTTTTGGAAATTATAGGCTGTTCCTCCGGTGTTTTTTTTGCAGTCTCTACAATTATATGAAATTAAATTGCAATCATGTGAATTTGATGAAAACATACTTACGGGAGTGGTTGTCGCTGATTAAGCTGTTTTTTGAAGTTTTTATAAATGGTTTCTTGATGAACTGGTAGAGGTGGAATTATAAAAACTTTCTGAACGTGAAGAACAAGTGTTGAAAAAAATTTCACTAATTATTGTAATATGATACAATTCAACCTACGCCCACGCACTAACCCTTAATAAGACTCTCAAAAAAAACACTAAAAAGCCTATTCCCCCTACAATTTACATGATTTTTCTTTAATTTTTTGAGTAAAGTTTCGGAGAAGCAATATCAACAATAATCTAAAGCCCTTATTTCGAAATTTTGCTTTTGACAGAGAATTTTTTTCGACCAATTTTGTTGAGGTTTTGTTTTTCGGTCTTTTCGCATTTTTGTTCGTCAAAAGCAAAATTTTGAAAAAAAAGGCTCTGGATTATTGTTGATATTGGTTTTTCGGTACTTGACTTGAAAAATAAACAAAAATGAATGTGAATTGTACTGTGGTTTGCGTCTATAAGGACAACTGAGATTTTGCCATATTGTCCTTGGCTTTTGGTGCCATATTGTCCTTATTTTTTAAAATTGCTCTAAAAATGTCAAAAATAACGGTGAAGAGCTGAGGAATAAGCTTTTCGAGTTTCAAATATTGAAACATAATAGTAACCTTCATATGCCTCAAGAACGAAGTCTGATCTAAATTTCGAAAAAACGTTTTAGATTATTGTTAAACTAGTTTTGAGCTTTCATATAAAGTATAAACCGAAAATTTGTGTTGAAAATTGGCGGAGGAGTAGGCTTTTGAAAATGCCTCTGAATGTCGACTTCAGATTTCGTTTTTCAAAGTTTTTTGAAGTTTTTGTTCGACAATAGCTGAATTTCGAAAAAACCCTCTAGATTAATTTTTTTTACTGATGATCTGGAGCCTGACACAACAAAATGAATGAAAATGATGAAAACTGACGGAGAAGAAAGCTTTTTAGTGTTTTTTGGTAAGGTTTACTATACGTTTATGTGAGTGCGTAGGTTAGATAGTATCAGATTACTGAAATTCTGAAAATGATTGCGAAGAGTTGTTCTTTACGTTTAAAAAGTTTTGGGAATTCCAGGTTTGCTAGTTTAGCCAGAAACCGCATCTAAAAACAGGAAAATCAGCGACAACTTCCTTAAACTTCCTTAAGGGAGTACTGGTCGCATTTAAAGACTCGGACATGAAATTTTTCAGATTATTTTTAAAATGTTTTTTTCTGAAAATATGGACAAAAATAAGTTGATCAGATNATGTACCTTAGGGGTTAAATTTTGTTACGTCACAAATGACGTCATGAAAGTTTATCTTATCATTTTTAAAGGTTAATTTTACTTTTTTTGAGTTAATTTTATTTTCATCGGTCGTCAAATTTTACTGAGCACCCGCTCGTTATATTCATTTCACTCAAATACGGCGCAAACGGCTGTAAAAACGTTACCCAATCACAGAGCAGTATTTGAAAAATTCGCTCGGGCAAAATTTTTTTTTTCGAGAGTCGATAACCCTACTTCATTTTTTATTTCAATTTATTATAGGAATTTTAATGTTTCCTGTTCACCTCCAAAAAAAGCACCGTGCAACGTCTACAGTATATTTCTCTCATATAAAATGAGTTAAGATTATCAGGTGAAGACATCTGTGAACACACTTTACAACTAATTGATTTCTCAAGACCTTAGAAAACATATTTATCGGAAATTTATTTAAAACCGTGTCCTTTCAAACATAAGCCTCTACATTTGAGAAATTAAATTTTTTATACAAAACTCATAATTTTTGACATTTATTTTAATTCATAAAAACTAAAAAACTGCTAAGCTTTCGATGTATCAGATCATTTTCAAATTTAAATAAAGAGTTTGAGAAAGTATTTTCGCAGGTTAAAAAAATGTAATTTTGCGCTCACAATAATTTCGAAATAGAGTTGATTATTTTTATTAAAAGATTTTTCTTTCTGAGTTCGAAATTCTGACGCAATTTTTTAATTTTTTTAGTTAAAACACTTCGCGCAGCTTATTGCGTTGAAATCACAAACAAACTTTAACTTACTATAAAAAATATTATATGGATAACAGACCCTCAGAAGCAGGGATCGGCATATAAAAAATTGAAACTGAATCGTATCTAGAAAAAGTGATTTAAAAACTGGATCGTATCGTATCTTGCGGGGGTCGAAATTAACACTGGATCGTATCGTATCTATAGGGGTAAGATAAAAATGAGATCGTATCGCAAAAAACCGATACGATCCGATACGAAAATAACGATACGATCCAATGATGCCGATCCTTGCTCAGAAGAGACATCCTGAATATTTGAAAAATGCAGGATCTGAGCATTTGATTGGTTGATCCCTTCAAAATCTGACCAATGAAATCGGCCTATTCTTCAATTCACGGTTTCTATTAAATGCTAGTATCCTGCGTTGTTTGTATTATTCAAATATTCAGGATGTGGCCTCTGAGGGTCTGTATATAAGTACTATGAAAAAAGCGTGATTCATAATTAAGGTGTTTAAATCATCAATAACAA